>JAPVLO010001364.1:0-100330 GCA_027257055.1 Cephalopachus bancanus | reverse complement strand
AGAAGGGGTAAAACAAAATGAAACACACAACCCCCCCCCATAGACTATATTTTTAAAAAGCAGGTAAAATCTCACACACACACACACACACACACACACACACACTCCTCTCTCTCTCTCTCTCTCTTGCACACACTCTTTTGTAATCCTTGAGAACCCTCTCGTGGCAGTTTCTGAGACTTCAGGTTTCTTGTATGCTTGATCCAAGCATTGCTTCTCTTGGCTCACAGCAGAAGGGATGAATTTCCAAGGGGAAGGGTTTTGGACTTATAAATCTGACCTCCTTTTCACCTTGAATGGTCAAGGCAGGCTGCAAACTGCCCCCTGTTGATCCACTTATGTTCAGTCCTCTGCATGTGTGTTGATCAGGATGCTTCCCACCTGGATCTCACCTCTCAGTGTGAATCACTGGGGAAAAGGGTGCTGGGCCACTTTAAAACTCACTGCCACTCATCTGCTGCAGGCTGGGGCTAGGTTTTTTTACCTCGGTTGCAACCACAGACTGCAAATGCTTCAGCTGAGGAGTGGGGTTTCTGGGTTTCATCACCTGGCCTGTCCCTCTGGAACACTGTACCCAAGGTATTCTCTCTGGGTTGACAGTGCTGAACCTCAGAGAGGTGCTGAATTCACCCCTCAGTTTGAGGAAGTAGCTCCATTGTACACATGGGCAGGCCAGAGCCTGTCTCCACCTGTGTACCAAGACAAAGGCAGTAAGGATGTCTTGTTCTCAGCTAGGGCATGCGACAGGTTCCTCTGTTATATTTCCTCCATGGTTTCTGCTGCCAGTGTCCAAACAGGTACCAAAGTGGTACACTTTTCCGCATAGTGTTGGAGAGATGGTGCCTGTCTCTGGGCTGCAGAGTGTGCTGAAGTCAAAGTAGCCAAGTGGGGCAGCTCCTTCAGTAGTAGTTTTCAGGCTGCTTATTCCCATGTCTCCACACAATCAGACATCTGCACACCCATCTGCACACCCACTTGCTGAGTTATTAGCATGTATATTTGTTCCTGCATCCATTCATTTATGCAAAGACGTGGACTCCTACAGACTCCATTACCACCTTGGAATCCCTCTGAGATGATTCTTAAGTATTTTTTAATACATATGCCCTTTCTATCTGTTTTTCTTTTATATACAATCCACGTTTTTTAATAGCATGAATTTGGTAGATGCATTGTAAGCTTTTTTTAAAAAAATTAACATGCTTAGAATTCATTGGGTGATCTAAAATTTCAGATGATTGCATTTTATCAATTTGGGGGAAATATCAGTTATTATCTTTTTAATTTTTAGGTGAATTTTTTGTCTATTTTTATTTTATATTCAGGGGCACAAGTGCATATTTGTTACATGGCTGTATTGCATACCTAGTGGGGATTGGGCTTCAGATGAATTCAGATAGTAAGAATTGTACCTAATAGGCAAATTCTGAATTCTAACTACTCTCCTAGCTTCCCCACTTTTAGTATTTCTAGTATTTATTGTTTCCAATTTTGTGGCCATTTAGCTCCCACATCTAAGTGAGAACATGTTATATTTGATTTTATATTTCTGAGTTAGTTCACTTAGGATAATATTCTACAGTTTCATCTATGCTGTTGCAAAGGACATGATTTTGTTCTTTTCCTTGGCTGCATAGGATTTCATCATGTATACATATCATATTTTCTTTATCCAGTCAGCTATTGAAAAGCATTTAGGTTGGCTCTATGAATCTCTATATTTTTTATTTTTGAGTTGAAGTCTCATTCTGTTGCCCAGACTGGAGTGCAGTGGCACGCTCCTGGCCACCGCAGCCTCGACCTGCTGGGCTCCGGCGATCCTTCCATTCAGCCTTCCAAGTAGCTGAAACTACAGGTGTGCACTACTATGCCCAGCTAGTTTTTGATTTATCATAGAGATGAGGTCTTGCCAAGTTGCCCAGGTGGGTCTCGAACCCGTGTGCTCAGGCAATTCGCTCATCTCGGGTTCCCAAAACACGGGATTACAGGCTGAGCCGCCGAGCCTAGCCTATGAATCTTTTTAAATATTGCCTTTGCCTCATTCTACCTTCCCCCTCCTTCAAAATTCTGACATTCTTATAACTAATTTCCATGTCTCTTAAGCCGTCATCATTCCAAAGATGATTTGAGGTTGACTTTATCAGATACCTTGAAGCATTTGCAACATCCAGGTAGTGCAAAATTTAAACTGCAAAGTCATATGTAAACAGGTTTATTGTTATAAATTATTAGAGGAAAAGTAGTTTTACTTTCCACTTAGCAAGATTGTTCCAGGCCTGCAAATTTTATTTATAGAGCCCTAGAAGTGCAGGTTTATTTCTTGTTCACATTTAACACTAAGAGTAAAGCACTTAGGAACTCTAGTTTTATAAGGAGAGAAAAGACTTATTCTATTAGATTTCCAATCTTGGGTAGCCATTGGAAGTTTTTACTATACCTCTTTCTTTGTGAGTTGGTGAAAGCTGAAGCACAAGTTTATCTGGTATGGAAAGTATCTTGTCAGAAGACCAATTTCAGTGTTCTGCTTTTAATTGATTTTTACACTTTACCAGCTCATGGATGAATTTAGAAGGTTTTAAGAAATATTTTATTCTGTATATGCAGTTATTTTCAGGGGAAAATAGGTTAGAAGGTGTGTGTGTGTGTGTGTGTGTGTGTGTGTGTGTGTGTGTGTGTGTGTATCTCTGTTCGTTTATGGCTTCTTTAATTGCACATATGCAAACCTAGGGCTCCAATTCTCTAGCATATAATGTTTTGCTGCATAAAGACAAACAAAATGAGCTAAACTTATTTTGCAGTCTTGCCTTAGTCCCCTTGTTATTGTCCTTAGAGGCAATTTGTTCATTTGTTCATCTATGTTTTTCGAGCTTATATAAGGGAATATATACATTTTTAAAAAGATTATCAGTTCCAGACTTTTTACATTGCTTCACTAGATTTCTTACATTAACTAGTTATGTGATCTTGAGTGAGTATCTTAACTTTTGTAAGAATTATTTTTTGTATGTGTGTAAAATGGAAATATTAATCCTAGCTGACAATCCATTAAAGAACAAATGATAATGAGATAGTACTTGAGTATGCTTTGTAAACTGTAAAGTATTATGATAGCACAAGATATTAGTATTACTGAACAGATCATCCTTTTATCATCACTTTGGGTACCCTATTCAACAGGCCGTTTGCTTTGTAAAATGACTTGTAGTAACTTGCTTTGTTCTAGTGGTCTATATTCTTTCTCATTTAATTAATATCTTGATGTATAATACCCTTTCATGACCAATAATCATCTGTGGAAATGTTACAACAAAATCTAGTCTACTGTATTTGAATATATCTCATAATATAAAAGTATCACAATTACATTTTTTAATCATATGAAGACAAAATATCAAACCTTTGCATTTTGAACTGTTTTTTTTAAACAACCTTTTTTATTCTGGATTATATCTCTGGCTCTCTAATTTACTTGTGACATATAATGTGTTGTCCTGACTCTCTTTTTAGACTGGAAAGCATAGTTTATTTAGAAAGTGAATGAGAGAGAGAGAGGGAGAGGAGATTCACTTTCCCAAGGTAGGGGAGGGTTGCCTTGACATTTTTAATGAACATATGCAAAATATATAGAAATTTAAGCATGTTATGAGTTCAGCATGTATCACTTTAGCAATATAACCTTACGAATTAAATTGCCACACTGCATAGTGATTCTAATATTTACATATACTCATTCTGACAGATTATTCAAAGTGTTTTATAGTAATTCAGCACATCCCTAATTAAGTACACAATTTTCTTTACAGAGCAGTGCTGATGAGCTTGATGAAGAAAAAATGAAGAATATGACAATTGTAAGTTGGACCCAAATTATGTTATGAACTGATTTTGTCACTTATAATAAACATTTGTAAAAATATTAGCTTAAGCTAAAGTGGAAATTTCAGGTGTTTTCTCATTATGTTACTATTCTCTAAAAACTATACCCACAATGTGATTTCCCATTTCAAATAACTGTATTCTGACTTAGTTCTTGAAACTATATATACAATTCTGAAGTCTACCAATTCTCAATCTAGATCATTATTAGATACGTAATGAATCAAATATATCTTTTAGATATTACAAGATAAAAATATTTACCATGATACTTTATTAAGCTCAAACATGCATGCTAAGAAAAGCAGAAACATAGTCAATATATCTTTATCATTTAGTTATAAGCATCAAATAAATATTATAGATCTTTAAAAAATAATCATAGCTTCAAGCTATGATGTAAAAAAAGTATGAAATTTAGCATCATTTGAGCATATTTGAAGAGTGACCACTTTTACTTAATACTCTTTTTGAGAATGGTTTGATCAACAGGGTCACCAGTGCAAGAAAAAAAAAGTTTTTAAAGATGTATGGCCTCAATTAATTCATTTTGATTCAATTAACTTTAAGAAATTTATTGAGAATTTACTAGGTATAATGAATCATTCCAGGAGTTGAAAGTGCGCCAAAGATAAATAAAAGACAATTATTACTTTCCTGGGGTTTTCAACTAGTATGGGAGTCAGACATATACATATATACTACTAATTAACACAATAATAGATGCACAGAATATCACAAGAGGGGTGGAAGGAGAAAATTGTTTTGACTGAAATTAATCAATTTTGACCTTAAAATCAGCAGTGCCTAATATAACTTTATCTCTGTGTTATATAAATACCCTGAGTAAAGGTAATCAGAGCCTACTATTTCAAACTGGAAACATAACACTCTTATAAAATATTTTTTCCATTTGTAGTTGCTGTGCATGTTATAATCATGTTACATTATCAGATATACCATGCTGTGAGTATACATCTCAATAGGTGAAAAAATATAAAGTGAAACTAGAGGAAGTAAGATTTAATGTTTAGTAGCACAATAGAGTGACTATAGTCAACAATAATTTATTGTATATTTCAAAATAGCTGAAATAGTGGAATTGGAATGGTCCTACCACAAATAAATGATAAACTCTTGAGGTGTGGCTACCCCAGTAACCCTGATTTCATCATTACACATATGATTTGCTTGTATTAAAATATTACATGTATCCCATAGGTATATACAACTATTATGTATTCCAACAATTAAAAATATAATCAAGAAAAATAAGACAACTTAGAAAAAAAGCACTGGATTCCAGTTGTGGAATACTAGGCAACCAATACAAATATTTTTATAATATAATGTCACTCCAGACATTAATTATTCATATTTCTAAAAACTTAGATATGGAAGAAAACTTAGAGGTCATCTAGTCAACTTATTCACTCTATGCATTAAGAACTGAAACCCAGAGTGATGAATTTCTTTAGCGAAAGTCACACAGTGAGTTAGTGACAGAGCTGGATTTAGTATTCTCAGTTGGTTACTTGCACACCAAATTATTTTGCGAGCTCAGGGTAAGTTAATGAAATAATGTAACACATTTCACAGTTAATGTTAAGATGTATTTTAAAGAAAAAAAATACTGTTTAATATAAATGAATAATCAATATTTAACTCATATATTAATGTCTATGGAGCTGAAAATTGAAATTCAGGGACAGTGACAAAAATTATCTGGGGATTGTCAGGGCAAACTTTTAGAGAATATTTTTGGAAAATCTTAGTAGAATTATGTAATATGTTCTAGCAAGTGTCTGATTAAACTGTCAGAAGAAGGTCTATTAAAGAATGTCTTCAGAGCTTGAATTTCTGCAAAGCCTGTAAGGGAATCCATACTTTTAAATTTGGTTATTTTCATCTAGCCCTATAACTTAAAAATATAAACATTTATAGTTTCTAAATTATAATGGCTAGCACCTAGTAAGGCACAAGAAAAATTTATGTTTAAATTTATGTTTGCAGAAGAAGATGCTCTTATGACTAGATTTCCCAGGGGCAGTCATGAAGACAAACAGGAGCTCAGTCCTCGTGGAACTTATATAATAATGAAAAGATATAGGCAGTAAGCAAACAAGCATAAATATATAGCATAGTGATGTGTTAGAGAATTAAAATAAGTTACTAAAAGTTGTTTTACCTTGAATGACTAGAAATCAGTTTGTTATCCCAAGTCCAAAGGTTTAGTGAGCTATAATTTTGTTACTCACTTCAGCCTGTACAACAGAGACTCTCTCTGTTTGTCTGAATTTTAAAAAAGGAGGGGGGGACAGGCTCGGTGGCTCAGCCTGTAATTCCAGCACATTGGGAAGCCAAGGAGAAAGGATTACCTGAACCTGTGGGTTCGAGACCCACCCGGGCAACTTGGCGAGACCTCGTCTCTACAATAAATCAAAAAAATTAGGCAGGTGTGGTAGCGCACGCCTATAGTTCTGGATACTTGGAAGGCTGAGGCGGAAGGATTGCTGGAGTCCAGCAGGTAGAGGCTTCGAGGATCCGGTGGCCGGGAACATGCATCTGCCCTCAGGCATGGATGGCAAAGTGAGACTCCATCTCAAAACAAAAATAAAGAGGTTTGTTTAAGAAAAATAGTTTGGCGAGACCTCATCTCTACAATAAATCAAAAGATCAGCCTGGTGTGGTAGCACATGCCTGTAATTCTGGCTACTCAGAAGGCTGAGGCGGAAGGATCACCGGAGCCCAGCAGGTCGAAGCTGCGGTGGCCGGGAGCGGCCACTACACTCCAGTCTGGGTGACAGAGTGAGACTCCAACTCAAAAAAAAATAGTATTTGCATTTACATGGAGATCTGAATAACAAAAAGGATGCAGATTCTCAAAGATCAGGAGAATGCAGCAAAGAAAAAAATTATTCAATTGGGAACTATATATTTTTGAAAGGTTTCGAATAAATTAAAATGAGAGAGAAACACAGTCTTATGCTTCCTAATGATGTTTCAGTCAACGACAAATCACATGTAAGAAGAAAGTTCCATAATATTATAATGGATTTGAAAGATTCCTATTGCCTAGTGATGTTGTAGACCCTATGATGTTATAGTGTGATGTGTTTCTCTTGTGTTTTTGGTTATGATGGCATAAACAAACCTATTGTGCTGTCATTCATATAAAAGTAGAGCACAGTTATGTACAGTAGATAATACTTGATAATGATAATAAATGACTGTGCTCCTGTTTTACATATTTACTAGACTATACTGTTTATTATTATTCTAGAGTGCATACCTTCTACTTAAAAAAAAGTTCTTTGTTAAACAGCCTAATAGGATCCTTCAGGAGGCATTTCAGAAGAAGGCATTGATATCATAAAAATTGTAGCTCCATGTGTGTTGTTTCCCCTGTACACCTTCCAGTGGAACAAGATGTGGTGGTAGAAGACTGTTATATTGATAATCCTGACCCTGTTTAGGCTTAGGCTAAAGTGTGCTGTCGTGTCTTAATTTTTAACAAAAAATTTAAAAATTAAAATATAGAAAAAAGCTTATATAATAAGGATTTAATGAGCAAAAATATGTTTGAACATCACTACAATGTTTTTGTGTTTTAAGTTAAATGTTGTTATAAAAGAGTAAACAAATTAAAAATTTATACAGTGAAAAATTACAGTAAGCTAAGATTAAGTTATTACTGAAGGAACACATTAAAAAAATAAATTTAGTGCAGTTTGAGTTTACAGAGTTTATAAAGTCTACAGTAGTATACAGTAATGTCCTAGTCATTCACATTGACACACCACTCACTTACTGACTCAGTCAGGGCAACCTCCCATCCAGCAAGCTCTATTCGTGGTAAGTACCTAATAGAAATGTACCATGTTTAGCTTTTAATATCATATTTTTATTGTTTCTTTTCTAAATTGAAATATGTTTAGATACAAAAATATTTACCATTGTGTTAAAATTGCCTGCAAAATTCAGTGTAGTAATATGCTATACTAGTTTGTAGCCTAGGAGTAAGAGGCTATATCATATAGCCTAGATATGTAGTAAGCTATACTACGTTTGTTTAAATAAACTCTATAATGTTTTCAAAACAAAGACATTGGCTGAGTATGCATTTCTCAGAACTTATCCTCATTGTTGAGGGACACATGACTGTATACCTAGTGCAATATGCTTGCAAATATGTATATTTTACTGCACACACCATCTAACCACTTTCTCTTTCATCAGAGTATATTAGAATGTTCTAGTCATTTAATGTTCATAAAATGTCATCACTGGTAAACATGTCTTCTTTTTTTTTTCTTTTTTCTTTTAAAGATGTGGGGTACAATTCAGGGTTAGGTATACCAATGTTCATGGTGCAGGTAGCCTTGTTGATGAGATGTGCCCTCCCCTGGCACTTTCCCATTACTGTCAATCTCATCTCTGCCTTCCCCTGGCAGTTTCCCACTTCTGCCAATCCCTTTCTTATAGTATTACAATAGTAGTTCAAGGTCCATTTATGAGTGAGAACATGTGATACTCGGTTCTTTGTTTCTGTATAGATCACTCAGTATTATAGACTCTAAGTCCATCCAAATTGCTGTGAAGTTCATAATGTTTGTCCTTATTTATGGCTACATAATATTCCATCATGTATATGTACCAATTTTTTTATCCAGTCATCTATCGATGGGCAGCATGATTGGTTCCGTGTTTTTGCTATTGTGAATAATGCTGCAATAAACATACTTGTGCAGGTAACTTTTTCATAGACTGATTTGAGGTCCTCTGGGTATATTCCCAGTAGGGGGGCTGTGGGGTCATATGGAAGTTCAATTTTTAGATCTTTTAGGAATCGCCACACTGTTTTCCAAAGAGACTGTACTAGTTTACTCTCCCACCAACAATGCAGAAGTGTTCCCTTTTCACTACATCCTCTCCGGTTGTTTTTTGAGTTATTGATGATGACCATCCTGACTCGAGTTAGGTGGTATCTCAGTGTGGTTTTAATTTGCATTTCTTTGATAATTAGTGAGGCTCAGCATTTTTTCATGTATCTGTTGTCTGCTCGTATGTCTTCTTTTCAGAAGTGCCTATTCATATCTTTTATCTACTTTGTAGTGGGGCTGTTTGGTTTTTTTGTTTTTTGTTTTTTTCTAGCACATTTGAGTTCCTTGTAGATCCTAGATATTAGGACTTTGTCAGATACACAGTTGGCAAATATTTTTTCCCAGTCTGTGGACTGTCTCCCTGCTCTCTAAATGATTTCTTTGGCTATGCAGAAGCTTTTCAGTTTGATGAGGTCCCACTTGTATATCTTATTTCTTACAGAATGGACAGTTGGGGTTTTGATCAGGAATTGATTGCAAGTTCCTATTTACATAAGGGTGTCTCCTGTGTTTTCTAAGGTTATTATAGTTTGAGGTTTTACGTTTAGGTCTTTGATCCATTTAACATTGATTTTTGAGCATGTGATAAGATAGGGGTCCTATTTCAGTATTCCGCATGTGGTCAGCCAGTTTTCCCAGCACCATTTACTGAATAGGTTCTCCTCTCCCTGATGGTTGATAGTGAAGGCTTTGTCAAAGATAAGTTGGTTGAAAAATTGATGTTTTGCTTCTGGACTTTCCATCCTGTTACATTGGTCTATATGCTTGTTCTTGTACCAATACCAGACTATTTTGATTATTGTAGCTTTATAATAAAGTTTAAAGTCTAGGAGCGTGATGCCTCTTGGGTTTTTTTTTTTCCTTCCTGAGAATTGTTTTGGTTATTCATGGTAGCTTATGTTTCCATATGAATTCCTATATTGTCGTTTCCAGTTCTGAGAAGAATGCTGCTGGTAATTTAATGAGTATTGCATTAAATCTGTAGATCGCCTTGGGTAGGATGGACATCTTAATATTTTTGATTCTTCCAATCCATGAGCATGGGATATTTTCCTATTTGTTGTGTCATCTTTGATGTTTTTGAACAGTGTTTTGTAGTTTTGGTTGTAATGGTCTTTGACCTCTCTGGTTAGAAAGATACCAGGATATTTTATTTTTCTGTGGTTATTGTGAATGGCCTACACTGCTGTTCATTCCAGAGACTGTGATGTACTGGTTGTCACAACTCTGGTGTAAGAACAGTTTTCTCCCATGAAGATTGCCAAACAAAGCCTTCGTAATTACCTGTGTTTGGGTCTGAAAGATTACAGGTAGAATTTTGGCATGCAGCTGAACTCCAAAGCCCCGAGTTCTCATTGTGCATTTGATTCTACTTTGGACATCTGCAGTGGAGAAGATGGGGCTTTTTCTCTCTGGAATTCACAGTCTGGAACAACAGTTTAACCTTGGGAGAGTCAAGCTTCTAACATTTCTCATATTTCCTCCCCTATTGCAGAAGCTCTGTTTCAGACAGGTGTGGCATAAAGCTAAATTTTCTTTTTATTTCACTGCTACCACTCTTAGAGCAAAAGCTCTACTTCAGATGCAGCAGGCTGAGAATACTATGGGCCTCTGTTTAGTTTGCTTAAAGGTAAGAGGTTCAATGCCAGAAGAGGCAAGCCAAGAAGACAACAGGCAACCATCCAGCCCCTACCATACCTACTTGTAGTGTGAGCATATCACTCCTGGAACAGTGGGACACCAATCTCTGTTTCTGTGAAGTGGGAAAATATTTGTGCCCAGAGGGATAATGGACCAGAAGGACAAAGAGTTCTAAACTTATGCCTGAAGGGACAAATTTCATTTGGAACATGGAGAACTCCCAGGCTAAGGGAATTCATGAAAACAAATGAGATTCTGATGAAAAGCCATCATTACCCTCGAGTCTTGTAGTACAAGCAAAAATCACAGAGCAACCAGAGATTTAATATTTAATACATCATCTTTTGCTCTTTAAAGTGTCTGATTTTGGAACGTAAAATATATGGTAACCCCAACTTTAAGACTACTGAGCGTTTATGTCTTACTGGTTTCTTTATTATGTATTGTCATCTCTCAGTAACAAGTTAGACACTGAGGATTCAACACAGAAAATCTGGATAGAATGAGAAGTATCAAGACCTTGAACTACCATGAGCTTAAGGTTAATGTGGTCACATGGGAAATGGAGTCAGTCATTGGTATTAAGTGGATGATAAAATATTAAAGTTGATATTCCTGTACAAAAGGTAATTTGGGATCTGAGGTGAAACTTAGTTCTGTCAACCTTAAAAATATAAGCATAGATTCAAATTCCCCTGACTACATACTCCTATTAGTAGCAGTAATAAGTGAGTTTTTCTTTTTGAGGAATAGATACAGTTCCTAACTGTTCCAGAAACTTACAATAAAATAGCATAAGCTATTTAATGACTGTATCATTCTTTGCATCATAAATTCCAGGAACATGAAGAAAATGAGAGAAGCAGCTAGTCAGGAACAAGAACGCTTTTAAACAATTGTTTCCTGAATAGGAGTGGGTGGAGAGTGTGACTGAAATCCCATACTCTTATATCTCTGGCTTGATAAATTTTGCATATCTCACATAGCTCAGACTGCTCTATATTTTTCTTTTCTCACTTCATAAATCCTAATAGTTGAAAGCACCTCTGAACCCCATATATTTTAAATTAATTAATTTATTTATTATAAAGATGTGGGGTACAATTCAGGGTTAGGTATGTAAACATTGATCATGCAGGTACCCTTGTTGATGAAGTATGCTCCTCCCTCCCCTAGCAGTTTCCCTCAACAGCCAAGCCCACCATCCCTCCCCTGACAGCTTTCCACTACTGTCAATCACTTTCTAATAGCATTATAATTGTTCAAGGTCACCTTATGAGTGAGAACATATGGAACTCAGTTCTTTGTTTCTCTGATAAATGACTGAGCATGATTGACTCCAAATCCATCCAAGTTGCTGCAGAGTCCCTAGATTTGACCTTCTTTATGGTTGCATAATATTCCACTGTGTATATGCACCACATTTTGTTTATCCAGTCCAGCTTTGATGGGCAACATGGTTGGTTCCATGTTTTTGCTATTGTGAATAGAGCTGCAACAAACATATGTGTGCAGGTATCTTTTTATAGACTAATTTGGGTTTCTCTGGTTATATTCCCAATAGCGGAATTGCTGGGTCATTATGGAAGGTCAGTTTCTAGTTCTTTCAGAAATCGCCACACTTGTCTTCCAATGAGGTTGTACTAGTCTGCATTCCCACCAGCAGTGTAGAAGTGCTCCTTTTTCTCTACATTCTCACTAGCATCTGTTGTTTTTTGTTTTATTAATGATGGCCATTTTTACAGGGGTTAGGTGGTATCTAAGCATGGTTTTGATTTGCATTTCTCTGATGATGAGTGAGGCTGAGCACTTTTTCATGTGTCTGTTGGCTACCCATATATTTTCTTTTTAGAAGTGTCTATTCATATATATTTGCCCACTTTTTAAAGGGGCTGCTTGTATTTTTTCGTTTTGGTGCATTTAAGTTCCTTGTAGATCCTAGATGTTAGGTTTTTGTCAGATATATAGTTCTCAAATATTTTTTCCCATTCTGTGGGCTGTCTCCCTGCTCTGTTGATGGGTTCTTTTGCTTTGCAGAAGCTCATTAATTTGAAGAGGTCCCACTTGTCTATTTTGTTTCTTGAGGTATTGGCCTTTAGGGTTCTGAATAGGAATTGGTTCCCACTTCCAATTTTCATAATGTCTCCTGTACTTTCTACGATTCTTATAGTTTGAGGTTTTACATTCAGGTCTTTGATCCATTTGAGTTAATTTTGTGTATGGTGATAGGTAGGGATCCTGTTTCAATCTTCTGCATGTGGTCAGTCAGTTTTCCCAGCACCATTTACTGAATAGGTTCTCTCCCCAGTGGTTGTTGTTGGAGGCTTTGTCAAAGATGAGTTGGTTGAAGAATTGAGGCTTTGCTTCCAGAGTCTCTATCCTGTTGCATTGGTCTAAATGCCTGCTCTTGTACCAATCCCAGGCTCTTTTGATTTCTGTAGCCTTATAGTAAAGTTTAAGGTCTGGAAATGTGGTACTTCCTGCTTTGTTTCTTTTGCTAAGGATTGTTTTTAGCTATTTGTGGGCGTTTATGTTTCCATATGAATTTCTGTATTGTCATTTCTAGGTCTGAGAAGAATGATGTTGGTAGCTTAATGGGTATTTTGTTGACTCTGTAGATTGCCTTTGGTAGAATGGACATCTTAACAATGTTGATTCTTCCTATCCATGGGCATGGAATATTTTCCCATTAGTTTGTGTCTGCTTGGATTTCTTTGAACAGTGTTTTGTAGTTCTCATTGTAAAGGTCTTTCACTTCTCTGGTTAGGAAAATCCTGAGGCATTTCATTTTTTTTGGTGGTTATTGTGAATGGGATTGTGCCTTTTATTTGGTTCTCTGCCTGCTTGTTGTTGGTGTAGAGAAATGCAATTGTCTTTTGCACGATTATTTTGTTACCTGAGACCTTCCCAAAGTCCTTTATCAGTGCAAGAGGTTTTTGACAGATTCTCTTGGATTTTCTTTTCTTTTCTTTATTTTATTTTGAGTTGGAGTCTCACACTGTCGCCCAGACTGGAGTGCAGTGGCCGCTCCCAGTCACCTCTGCCTCAACCTGCTGGGCTCTGGCGATCCTTCTGCCTCAGCTTTCCAAGTAGCCGGAATTACAGGCATGTGTTACCACGCCCGGCTGATTTTTTGATTTATTGTAGAGATGAGATCTCGCTGCCCAGGCGGGTCTCGAACCCACGGGCTAAGGCAATCCACTCACCTCAGCCTCCCAAAGGTGCGGGATTACAGGCTGAGCCACCGAACCCGGCTTGGATTTTCAAGGTATAGGATCATATCATCAGCTAAGAGGGATAACTTGACTTCCTGTTTTCCTATTTGGATACACCTGATTTCCTTCTCTTGTCTAATTGCCTGAGTTAGGACTTCCAACACAATATTGAACAAGAGGGGTGAAAGTGGACAACCTTGTCTTGTTCCAGTTTTCAGGGGAAATGATTCTAGTTTCTGATCATTTAGCAATATGCAGGCTGTGGGTTTGTCATAGATGGCACTTGCTGTTTTGAGGCATGTTCCTTCTGTACCTAGATGTTTGAGGTTTTTTTATCAAGAAGAGATGCTGGATTTTATCAAACGCTTTTTCTGCATCTGATGAGATAATCATGTGGTTCTTGCTTTTACATATGTGGATGTATTTAATGACATTTATGGTCGTATGAATGTTGAACCAGCCCTACATCCTGGAGATGAAGCCTACTTGGTCATGGTGGATGATATTTGAGATGTGTTTTTGGATCCGATTTGCTAGAATCTTATTAAGGATTTCTGCATCTATGTTCATAAGGGTTATTGACCTGTAGTTCTCTTTCTGTGTTGGATCTTTACCCAGTTTGGGAATCAGTGTAATGTTAGCTTCGTAAAATGATTTGGGGAGAATTCCATCTTTATTGCCTGGAATACTTTCAATAGGGTTGGTATCAGTTCCTCCTTGTATATTTTGGAGAATTCTGCTGGAAAGGCATCCAGTCCAGGGCTTAATTTTATAGGTAGTTTTTGTATGACAGAGTTAATTTCCTGGGTTGTTATGGGCCTATTTAGTGTCTCAGTGTCCTCTTGTTTTAACCTGGGGAGGTTGATGTCAGAAAGTCCTCCATTTCATCTAGGTTATCAAGTTTGTTTCCATATAGGTGTAGATAGTAATCTCTGATAATCTTTTGTATTTCTTTGGGGTCAGTTGTGATTTGATCTTTTGTATTTCTGATTGTGTTTATTTGGGTTTTTTCTCTCTCTTTTTCTTGGTCATTCTGGCTAGGGGTTCATCAATCTTGTTAATTCTTGCAAAGAACAATTTTTTTTGTTTTGTTGATGTTTTCTATGATATTTTTGTCCTCTATGTCCCAGATTTGAGCTCTTATTTTTGTGATTTGGATTCTACTGCTAAAGTTGGGGTTTTGGTGGTCTTCTCATAGCTCTTTTAGGTGATTTTTTATGGTCTCCACTTGTGATCTTTCCATTTTCTTGATGTGTGCTCGTAGAGTTATGAATTCCCCTCTTAAAACTGATTTCATGGCATCCTAGAAGTTGTAGTAAGATGTTTCTTCTTTTTCATTTGTTTCCAGGAATCTTTCAATTTCTTCTTTGATTTCAGTGTTGACCCAGTCGTTGTCCAGCATCATGCTGTTTAGTGTCCATGATTTTGTGGGTTTTGGGGAAATGTTGTTGGTTTTTATGTTTATTTTTAGTCCATTGTGGTCTGAGAATGTGCATGGCAAGATTTCAACCTGTGGAATTTGTTTATGCTTGATTTATGGCCAACAATGTGATCAATCTTGGAGTATGTTCCATGTGATGATTAGTAGAATGTATATTCTGTGGTTGTTGGGTGGAATAACCTGTAGGTATCGACCAAATCAATTTGGTGAAGTGTCAAGTTTAGTTTCTGGATCTCCTTGTTGATTTTTTGCCTCGATGATCTGTCTTGGGCTATGAGTGGGGTATTTAAGACCCCTGCTTTAATAGTGTTAGAGTCTATATCTTTTTTCAGTTTATTTAGTAGTTGTTTTATAAATGCTGGTGCTCCTGTATTGGGTGCATATATGTTTAGGATGGATATTTCTTGTTGATGGATTGAACCTTTTGTCATTATGTAGTGTCCTTCTGTATTTTTTAAATTTTTGTTAGCTTAAAGGTCATTTTGTCTGATATTAAGATTGCAACTCCTGACTTCTTATGTGATCCACTTGCCTCGAAACTTGTTTTCTATCCTTTAACTTTGAGTCTGTGTGCGCCCCTTGTAGTGAGATGAGTCTCCTGAATGTAGGAAATAATGGGGTCATGGTTTCTTATCCAGTGCACCATTCTGTGTCTTTTCAGTGGTGCATTTAGTCCATTCTCATTCAGGTTAATTATTGATATGTGGCAGTTTTTCCCTGTCATGAGGTTCTTATAGAGTTGTTGTTGTTCCTTTTTATTTGTTGTCTTTCCTTTGGTTTTTGGGTTGATTCATGTGTGTTTTCCATCTTTTCCCTGTACTCTTATGAAGAGCATTGTCGTTCTTTTCTTCTTTTCTTCTGTGTTTAATACTTTCTTAAGTATTTCTTGTAGAGGTGGTCTGAAGGCAGCATAAGTTCTTAGGGATTGGATGTCTGGAAAGGATTTTAATTCTCCCTTACTGATGAAGTTTAGCTTGGCTGGGTAGGTTATTTTTGGTTGAAATTGTTTATCTTTGAGAACTTTGAAGATTGGGCTCCAAGCTCTCCTAGCCTGAAGGGTTTCTGTAGATAGATCTGCTGCTATTCTAATTGATCTTCCCTGGTAGGTAGTCTGACTTTTTTCTCTTGCTGCCTTTAGGATTTTTTCTTTTATACCTACTTTGTTTAGGTGAATTATTATGTATCTGGGAGTTGGTCTTCTCATTTGTTGTCTTGCAGGGGCTATCTGAATCTCTTGTGTTTGAATTTTTGCATCACTGATGAGATGAGGGACGTTTTCTTGAATAATTTCATGGAATGTTAGTTCCAGAGTGGTCTCTGTCTTTCTGCCTCAGGAAGACCAATTACTCTTAAGTTCAATCTCGAAGTAATTGTTCATCTCTTGAAGGTTTTGTTCTGTCTTTTTAATCTTCTTTTCTATGTTTTTGACAGTTTGCATTAGTTCTGTATTTTGGTCTTCAAGCTCTGAGATTCTTTCTTCTGCTTGGCTAGTTCTGCTTTTCATGTTTATTAGTTTGTTATTTATTTCCATCACAGTATTCTTTACTGCTGTTATTTCTGTTATCAGAGCCTTCCTGTTTTCCTCTTTTCTCTCCTCAATTTTTTTATTCTCTCTATTAGTGTCTTGATGTCTGGGTTTGCTGCATGTGACCAGTAATTCTGGAGGCTCTTCATTTTTTGTGTTCCAAAGTCTGTTTTCTCAGTGTCTGACCTCTCAGGGGTCTGTGTGAGACCTATATTATTCTCTTGGGTTTTCTTCATTTGTGCAGATTTTTCCTCCCTACTTTTTCCTTCCCTCCTCCACCTCCCTACCTTCTTTAATTCTGATGTTCAGGGGTGGACAGATTGCTTTTACTTCTGTTTGTTCAATCTTCTATTCTTCCTTATGTATATTCTCTTGCTTTGTTCAATTGTGGGGTTGGACTGTAGATTGGGGTGGTCAGTTTTGTAGTTTTGAGATTTAATTAAGGGGAGAGCTGTGATTCAAAATCTATCTGCAGATCCCAGTATCCACCAACAGGTGTATGGACAATCTGGAACCCACTTTCCACTGCCTTGCAATCTGTCCAGGCAGTGGGGTTATAGGTTTACTCCCTGAAAGCAAAATGAGGTTGAAAAAGGAAAAAGAATGGAGCAGAGTGTGGGGGGCAGAGGGAGGTGGAGAGAGAGAGGAGTAAGAGAGAAAACAGACAAATGGACCAACTAACAAATGAAAAGAGACACAAAGACTGAAACAAGTACAAAGAACAATAACAACAACTACAAACTAACTAACAACCATATGAAAAAACTAAAATATACAATGATGCTAACCTACTAGCTAACCAACCTCCTTATTGGTGTGCTATTCCTCTATACAAAGATGGGGTCTACAGGGAAAAACAAAACCAACAAACAAACAAAACTAATAGAATAATGTCAGTAAACTAACAGAACCAACCAAGCACACTCTGAGACTTTTCCTTTAAATCCAATGTCCTTTTAGCTCTGATTTCTACCTGTCTTTGAAGGCTGGTAGTTTTGTTCACAGTTAGGGTCAGTTGCCCCTGGCCTGCTGTGGAAGGTGGTTCAGATCTGGGCTCCCTGCCAAATCTGCCACTCAGATCTGTTCTGTGTATATTTAGCAAGGGGAAGGAGCTTTTGTCCTTCCCATTTTGATGTTGTTACCTTTCATGCCCAGAGGGTGGTGCTGATCTCACCGTTCCAGTTGATCTTTTTCCACAGCTGCAGATGTCCAGGCAATGCAAGCCTGGTGGGATGGTGGTCGCCCAGGACAGGAGGCAGCAGGCAACAGTAGAAGTGGTGGCAGCTGCCGCTTCAAGGTTCATGACAGGATCTCCAGGAGCCTGGCTCTGGGCGAAGGGCAGGGCGTGGCAGTGGCAACAGCAGTGGCAGTTTCAGTAGAGCTTGCTTGTGGGGGGGCTTCACCGTCTGGAGCTGTGGGTTGCCTCAGGCATGGGTGGGGCAATGGCAGCGGTGGTGGCATCAGGAGTTGCTGCCGTGGCCGAGACTTAAACGACTGAGGTGGCTGACGTGGCGGCTGAGCACCTTGTGAAGAGCAGGCTGCCAACAATGTGAGCTGCAGCCCCCTGGGGGAGAGCTAGAGTCTTTATGTGTGTTCTCTTTTGCGGAGGGTCTCACAGACCAAACTGCCCAGTCGCCATCTTGCCAGAAGTCCTCTGAGCCCCATATTAAGGCCCATGAAAGTGAAACATTTCAACAGTAACTAGTTAATGCATTTAAAACTCAATGCTATGGTAATAGCAAACAAAATTGTTCATAAAGATGACGTTGGCAGAATTTTCTTTTCTTTTCTTTTCTTTTTGAGTTGGAGTCTCACTCTGTTGCCCAGACTGGAGTGCAGCAGCCGCTCCCGGCCACCGCAGCCTCAACCTGCTGGGCTCCGGCGATCCTTCCGCCTCACCTTTCCAAGTAGCTGGAATGCGTGCGCTACCACGCATGGCTAATTTTTGATTTATTGTAGAGATGAGGTCTGGCCAAGTTGCCCAGGCAGGTCTTGAACCCACGGGCTCAGGCAACCCACTCACCTCAGCCTCCCAAAGGCGCGGGATTACAGGCTGAGCCACCGAGCCTGGCTGGCAGAATTTTCTTAAAAATCTGGCTACAATTTGTGAGATATAATTTTAATACTATTCCAGTCAATCCTAATCATAGACTAGATAGAATGATAAATATTTGATTAATTTGAGATCATTCTAATTTGGCTTTAAACAAAATTTCTATGAATGTAAAAAGTCTTCATCATTGCAAATATGATTTAATTTTGAAACAGTTTAAATATTTAAAAAAAATTATAGAGGTTTTTCAGTGTGTTAATATGTGAATATTATACATGATGTATTTTCAAGACAGGGATTTAATATGCACCATTGTCCTTGAACAGTACAACTCTTTGTTCGTTTATTTCTTCCTCCTGCATAGTAATAACTGTCCTATTAGTTACAGTTAAAAATTAAATCATATATTTCTGATTCAAGATTTGCTAAACTACTGCCAAATCTAATTTCAAGAAGCAATAAATATTTATGTACAATGAATTTATAAACTATATTATGATATATGACTGCACTTGTTAAATTTACCTTATATAAGTTATGCTTACTCTATTTGGCCAAGCATTACTTCTTACTCACCTCTTACTCAACCAGTTATTAATGTTTTAATTCTCTAATTATGATAAGATGTGTAAAGTATTTTCATACACCTTCTCAAACTTAGAAAAAATTGGTCTTTCGGCCAGAGCCCATTTTTTCCTACCACAACCACTAATTAGGACAGTGCAAGTGGGCACTATGTTTTCTGACAAATGGGCAGAACATAGTGACAGGGAATTTAGAGCAGACCATGCTTAGAAATCCAGTTATGTTAGCAACTGAAATGAGAAAATGTTGTCAGTAGATGGACTTGCCAATCTCTCATACTCTAAATTTGTTCCAAATCATAATTCAGGATGACTATGACTGGCTTGAGTGCTGAGTGCTGCGTTTGTTCAGTGGAGCTGCTGGAATAACCTAATTGGCCACAGAAAAAATATATACTTCCCTGTGTTTTTAAGAATTTCTTTTGTTCTTCTTGTTTGCAGTCACCATACTTCACCCTGACATTGAATAGCTGTATGAGTATCACTCACTACTTTGGAATGTATGTGTTGCTGGGAGTATTGACTCAATTCTGATAGATTTGTTGAAGGTTCTTTTTTTTTTTTATTTTGTTTTTTAAGCCTTAGGCCCTAAGCCTAATGATTAAATCCTATTTGCCAAGATTAAAGAGAGCTCACCTTTAATATTGATCAGATTTCTCATGACAGTCAGTGAGGCACATTTGCAAATTTATCATCAAATAAAAAAGAAGTCAGAAAACAGAACTGATATCCTTGTTAGTTCTGGGTGATAATTCAAAATTGCAGTCAACCACTTTCTTAAATCATATATTTTTTTTAAAGTGTAATAAAAGGCCAAACTCATGCAACTAAATGTTTTAATTAAGGGTGTAAGTTTCCCTAAAGGGCTGTTCTACATTAATTTATTCTCAATTTCTCCTTGAAAATATGTCATTATTCTTTCTCCTGCATTCATTTATGTGCATTTTTTACTAGAATTGTGTGTATTTTCTACCCTGCCCTTCACTGTAAATTGAATAATAACAATCTGGCTTTATAAAAATGTCTATTCAGTTCTGCCATGGAAATTTAAATGGGATAAAATCTCCATAAACTGTGATTTCTCACTGACCGGCATGTCATTGCAGAGTACATTTTTAGAATATGCAGTCTTTTGAGATGTATTGATAGATCTCTAACAGTTTTACTGTCATACACTGTTCACTTTTCAGTTCTAACACTAAATTCTTTCAAATTATAATATGCAAATAAAATTAAAATATCTCTCCACTTATGAAACATCTTTTAAAGCCATTCTTTTTTTGTGTAATTTCACTTTGTTTCCTTCTAAATGCCTTAAATAAAAATTATATAACTAAAAGCATTAACTTATTTAGAATAATAATTATAAATTTAAGTGGAACTATGATTCTTAATCTATAAAACGTTTCTAGTTTATCCAATCCAATTATGCATCTAAACATCATAAAAACCAATTACCAGGTATAATGAGTTTTTAAGGAGTATCCTTCAATAGTTTCATAACAATTGACACATGGATGCATAAATTGTTAGTTAAAAAGTTATGAAAGAGAAGTCTTCTGAAAATAAACTATTGATAAGGTATATTATTTTTAAAATAATTATTTTGTCAAATTACACTTAAAAATATTTTTTAGCCGACTTGTTTTAGTCTTAAAGTATATACCAATTTCTAGTTAATGTGGCAAATGAATTATGCCCCTTGTAAACAATACACTAAATATGCAAAAGAGTTTTAATTAACAACAATGAAAAAAAGGAAAGAAAGCAACTGGCAACAGAATTTTAGAAAGGTTGACAAAATTTTGGTGGGTGAAATATAGCTAGATGAATAGCAACTGACTTAACAGGGTGAAGAAACCTGAGACCCACGTGCTACAGGAAAGAAAGTAAGCAGAAACACACGCACCTATACTCTACTGATCAACATTCAGCTAAGACAAGCTCTTTTAAGTGTTTCCTTATACTTCAGTGTATTTAGCCAAAAGTAGTGTCTACATAATCATAAATGTCATTATTTCAGCCAAGTTTTTTCATTATTCATCTAAAATAATTTTATCAATCATTTGTAGAAGAGAAATGGTAACTCCATTCAGGACTCTGAACAACTGAAAACACAGTTCAACTGAACTGAAGACTAAGTTCTTTAGGCAAAATCAGGGTATGCATTCCTCTGCAATATCCAACCTTTGTTGTCTGTACTATTCTTTATTATTGAAAACAAGATCAGAGCTTAGCAGATTGACTCAGTTCTGAGTGAAAAGACAGAGTATTTTAATTCTAATCAAAGATGATGCCTATGTTGTAGGCACCACAAAACATGGGAATCATGTGGTTTTCCAGAACATACAGTACAAGCGTAGGCCCTTTCCAGCTGTTCTTGGGGAAAGTCAAGCACTACTACTTTTCTAATAACTTCCAATGTATTAGAATTGGAAAAGGTAGTTAAATATGTAAATACTAGCAAAAATTAATTGCATGAGGTCTTAATAGAAGATTTTAACAGCAGAAATTCTGTCATATACAGACCCATGAATTCAGACAGTACTGATAAGGAAACATAGGAACTTAACTTTTTAAAGGAAGGATATCGGAAACGTGCATAGCAGACGTATGGGATTTGCTGGCAGGGTGTCAAAAAATATTTCTTAATTACCTCCTTCCAGCTACCATTCTCTCATTGCCAAATCACAGTCAATGTACCCTCACTTCTCAACTAAATCTAATTTTTTTTCTGCCCTTATTATTCTATTGAAACAACTCCTGCTGTGGTCACCAGGAACTTCGTGTCACTAATTCCAATATACATTTTTAGTCTTCATCTTGCTAGACTTCTCAGCATCATTTGACCTTGCTGACCACCTTTATTGGTCTGAACAATTATTTCTTGAATAAGACACCAGAAACATAAGCAGCAGAAGCAAGAATAGACAAATTTCATTGCAACAAACTAAAGAGCACAGCAAAGAAATGACACAGCAAAGTGATAGTCTTTGGATTGGAAAAAATATATATATATATCTCCAATGGATTGGAGATACACACACACACACACACACACACACACACACACACACACACACACACACAAACATGCATATGTCTGACAAGTAGCTCATATCCAAAATATATGTCACTTAAACAATTCAATAGCACCAAAACAAAGAGCCCAATTAAAAAATGTGTTAAGGACCTGAATAAACATTTCTCAAATTAAAAAAATGCAAATGGCTTAAAGAAAAACAAAATTGTGAACTGTGCAGCAACTTGGACGGAATTAGAAACTATAATACTCAGCGACTTAACACAGAAACAAAGATTTGAGTACTTACATGTACTCACACATAAGCAACACTGAACATTTATCGTAATACTATAAGAAAGTTATTGGCAGTAGTCGGACAATGCCTCGTGAGGGAAGGGGTCACATAACATCAATAAGAGTACCAAACTTTACCTGTATGATGACCACTTATGTACCTAACACTGAATTGCACCCTGCATCCTTTAGATAGATAGATAGATAGATAGATAGATAGATAGATAGATAGATAGATAAACATAAGAAAATAGAGATGACTAACAGGTATATTAAAAATGCCAAACATCTCGAATCACCATGGATATACAAAATGAAATCACAATGAAATATGACCTCAATGCTGTTACAATGGCCATTTTTGAAAAGACAAAAGTTAACTAGTTTTGGGGAAGATGTGGAAAAAAGAAAACTCTCTTACATTGTTGATGAGAATGTAAATTGGTAGGAGCATCCATTATGAAATGGATGCATTACAATTATTATTTTACAATTTAAAACATTTCTTGAGTGGTTTCAAAATTCTATTAGACAAAACTTAGCATGTTTATTGGGACAGACATGGTTTGGGCTTTATCCATTCTTCCAGCATTATCTCAAGTCCTGTTCTTCCTTGTTTTTTCACTCCAGAAGCATTCTGGTTATTTAATGTGCCTTTACTCCCTTCCTAAATAGGGTCATTGCCTGTGCCAGTTGCTCTTTCCACAATTATTCTCAAATATGATAGCTCTGCAATCATCACTTATACACAGTTTTTACCCTTCTAACCTTGAATATAATTTTGTAATAAAATTTCCTGATATGACCTTTGACTTTTACCCTCAAATCCACTCCTCTTTTCCACCTTCATGTGAGATTAATTCACTATATTTTTTCATGGTACTATTTTTTTCAGGTCATTTAAAAAAATTTTGTGATTAGACATCCATTAGTCTGATTATTTAATTTTGGCTTACCCTACTGGATTTTAAGCTCATTGGAACAACAACTATGCTGTTTTTGTTAACTGATGCCTAAAACCTAGCAGAGTGCCTGCTAGTCAGAGTTTAATAAATATGTTGAAAAAATGAGTTTAATAATGAATTGATGTATTTGAGAGTGAAATTTATGTCTCATTCTAGAAGTCTGAGATAATGAAAAATCTTCCTATGAAAAGCTTTCAAATTTTCTAATCAGTTAATTAGGTTTTCAATCTTCTCAGAGTTATAGTCTAACTTACAATAACATTTTTATCTAATAAATCATAAAGATATTGTATGTTTGCAATCTAGTAAGATAGTAAATATTGTAAATGCTAAATTGATAACTAGAATTTTGCCTCTGCCATTAACAATCTGAGTGATTTTACTTTTATGAACTTCAATTTACTCTTCTATAAATTTAAATAATTGAAATAGAGAATCTTTGTAGACTCTTCCAACTGGAATAATTTGATATTTTAGGATACAAAAAATTATTTATTTTCCAGGTGTGGTGGCATGAGCCTATAATCCCAGCTACTTAGGAGACTGAAGTGGGAGAATTGCTTCAGTCTAGGAGTTCAAATCCAACCTGGACAACTTAGTGAGACTCTGTCTCTAAGTGTGGATAGATAGGTAGGTAGATGGATAGATAGATCTCCATATACATATATTTAGGAATCATTTGAATTAAATAATTATGTTAAATATTTGGAGATGATGTGTAATTACCAAAATATGCCCTTTAAATCATACTTAATTAATTTTTTTCCTCTATTAAAAGATAATGGTACCTTTTTGCAGAGTCATTTGAGTTCCTCTGGATGAATGTTTATTGCAGCATTATTCACAATAGCGAAAACATGGAACTAACCATGCTGCCCATTGAAAGTGAACTGGATTTTTTTAAATGTGGTAAATATACACAATGGAATAGTATGAAACCATGAAGAAGGAAAAAATTGTGAACATTGCAGTAACTTGGCTGGATTTAGAGTCTATAATATTCAGTGATCTATCACAGAAACAAAGTTCTAAGTACCACATGTACTCACCCATAAGCAGACCCTGAACATTTACCATAATACTATAAGAAAGGGATTGGCAGTAGTGGGACCCTGCCAGGGGAGGGAAAGGGAGCAACATAACATCAATAAAGGCACCTAAGCTCAAACCAGGCAAAATGGGGATCAAAGGAAGTCCCAAATTTTGTCTGCCCAATGACCGTTTATGTTTCTAATCCTGAATTGTATCCCATATCTATAAAATAAAATAAAGTAATTTTTTAAAGATAATGCATTTTTCTTCTATCTATGATGCAGAAAGCTGGAAATTGTTGCTACTACTCAAGAAATATGGGAAAAAAACATGTAAATAATGGAATAATAACTTTTTCCTTAACCAATCAAGAAGTTGAGATTATAAAGCAATAAGTAGACTAGAATTTTTAAAAAGACAAATGTCTCCAGGTAAAGTACTGAGTCACCTGTGAACAAAGCACAGGATAAAGACATACCAGGAGCCATATACATGGCTAAGAAGAATTATGCAAAATTTTAAACTAGCTGTTAAAACTGAGTTGGGCTAACATGAAAGTATAGAATCCATGGTACCTGCAGACAAAAGGGAGAAATTGCACCATTTATAGACTGCTCTCTGTAAGCTTGCATTTCGTGTTCAAGAAGGATTAGGGACGACTTCCATAGTGATTTAGATCTGGAGAAGATAAGCAGTCATAGCTCCATGAAATGCATAAAGCCTCACTCAGACTCAACTCTAGTGAAGAGCATACCTTAAGCCACTTGGGAAAGCCCAGAAAACTCTGTCAACTCCAGTTCCAAGGTGAAGATGCAGTGTGGTTGAAGAAGGGTTAATGAGCACCTTCTACCCAGGGAGTAGTAGCAAGAAATTATTCTAGTCAAATATCAGTAAAGGTCTCTTAATAATGGAGAAAGGGCAGAAAATTATTCTGCAAAGGACCCACCACAGATACAGGTCATTGTTTGAGTGCCACTGGAATTAAAAGCAGGATCACTGAGAAAGCTCTACTCCTGAGATACAGGGACATAGGCTTGCCTATGACAGAGGCTGGACCAGAATAACATGGAATACCATGTGTTCTTTACCACTAGGTTAACACAAGTACACGGAATAGAAATCTACTACTGGGGGAGAGGTCAAACACATGAAGACAAAACTCCTCTTAGACAAAGGCACATTGGACAGGTAAAAAGCTGAGAGTGGAGGCAAGGCAATAAACTTAATACTTCAGACACTTAAAACTAGATAAGCGTTTATAGTAACCATACCACAATAAAGCCCAAACCTAGCTCAACCCCTAATTAGATTGACTCAAACCTTTCACCACATATACTAAATAGATAGTAGACTATCATTAGTAGAAGAAACATGCTTATTTCCAAGAATAAATACTATTTATTCCCATTATATGCTACCCAGTATGGCCAGCATGCAATTAAAAAATTGTGAGACTTATGAAAAACAATACAAATATTAACAGAATTTTTGGCATGATGCAAAACAAAGAAAATAACATTGATAATCCAGGTTGTGGAAATATCAAGTAGAAAATTTAATATACCTTAGATTAGTGTCTTAGTCCATTTGTGTTGGTATAAGCATTTCTGAGACTGGGTAATTTGTAAACTCAAAAATTTATTTCTGACTTTTTTTGAAGCTGGGAAATCCAAGTTCAGGGTACCAACTTGAGGGCCCTGATCTCTTCTTCCAATTTGTGTCTTTTTGCTGCTTCCTTCAGAGGGGAGAAATGCTGTGTACTCATGGCAAAAGGCACTGAAAGGGTAAAAACGACTAAGTAGTTTTCTCTAGCCTTTTACTATGGCATTAATCAATTCATAAGAGTGAAACCCTAATGACTTCATCACTTTCCCAAAATCCTAATACTACCACAATGGAGATTAAATTTAAACATAAATTTTGGAGGGGACACACTTATCTGTAATAATTCGCATGTTCAAAGCACTAGTGGGAAGGATGGGCGGCATGTATGAACAGAAAATTTTAGCAGGAAAAATTCAAGATGAAGTTTTAGATAGGCAACATCAAAAAGAATAAGATGGATACATTATAAATAAAAGACATAGTAATAGAAACAAAAATGCTTTCAATGGGCTTGTTAAAATAACAGTTTGAGCAAAGATGATTCACAAATCAGGTAGCCTTCTGAAACACAGTAGGCTTAGAGACTCCAGTGCAGCCACATGATGGAAGAAAGTTTATGGATAGAGAAAGGAAAGTGACACTCAAGAAATGAAAGTGAGTTTCAGAAACAGTCAGATTGGTCACAGCTCAGCGTTTGCCTTATTTGTACCAGTTGTGAATTGTTGGCCACTTGTGACTGGCAAAAACTCAGTGATTGGCTCAAAAGTAGATTACAATCTGTTTACATACCTTGTCAGGTTACAGCAAAAGATTACATTAAAATTTCTAGGTCAATCCCAAATGTGCAGGGAGGCAGCTTTGGCTTAAACCTTATTCAACAGGCTCCTCTATATACTTGAAGAATCCATAAATTCTAAGGCTAGTCAATAAAAATTACTTAAGCTGAAACATTAAATTGGAAAATAAAGACATAAAGAAAGAAAAGCAAAAGAACATCCAAGAATTGTAGAGCGATTGCAAATATTTCAATACATATAATTTGAATTCAAGAGTAGAAACGAGAACAAATCGGCAAGAAGAGATAGTTGAAGAATACTGGCCAAAAATAATAACATTGAAACGACAGCTCTAAAAATCTGAGATACTTTAATAAAGAAATTAATAGTCTGGTGAAAAAATAGTGGCAACATATTGTGAGTTCATGGCCTATATAAAAATAAAATATATGGCAGTAATAGCACAAAATATGGAAGAGAAGAATTGGAAATATGTTGTAAGATCGATACTTTTCATATAAAGAATTATGATATTTTTGAAAGTAGATTTGATTAATTAAAATATAAGTTGCAAACATCAGGATAATTCCATGAAAATTAAAACATAGTACAAATAATGAATGACCATTGGAAATAAAGTGAAATAATGAAAACATTAAATTAATCCAAAAACAGGCAGAAAAGAAGCGGGGAAATATAGTGCCAATGGTATGAAGAAAAAACAATTAATATCCTGTAGCTTTCATTTCAATCATATTAATAATGTCATTAAGTGTAAATGACCTAAATCAGGGATTGGCAAACTATACCCTCTCTCAAAAAAAAAATCTGCCATGCCACCTATTTTTTGTAAATAAGATTTTGTAGGAACACAACAATAATAATATTTTTTACCTATCCATGCAGCAATAGCAGAGTTAAGTACTTGAGAAAGACTGTAAGGCCTGCAAAGTCTAAAATGTTTACTATCTGTCCCATTATGAAAAAAAAAAATGCTTGTCAACTGTGGTCTAAACACATCAACTAAAAAGATTGGAAGATTGAATTTTTAATAACACAAGATCCAATGGTATATTGTCATAAGTTTGTTTAATATAGATGTTTCCTCAGCATCCATTTATAGGCCTGAGAAAAAAATTGCATAAAATTCACTCATACTTTACTATCTTTGGCCTAGCTAAAACTTCTGATCATTGTGTGGCTGTTTGTAGTGGTTTTTATATCATTTAAGAAGGAAATAATAACTCTACAAAAACTCTTTATCAAAACAGAAGAGGAGAAAAAGCTTTTCAACTAATTTTATGAGTGTAGCATTACCTTTATACCAAAACCCAAGATATTAAAACAAAAGTATATCACAAACAAATATCTTTCATGAATATAGACACAAAAATCCTCAATAAAATATTATTAATATTATATTATTAAATCTAATCCAATTATATATACAAAGCATAGAAACTCAAGACCAAGTGAGGTTTATTTCTGGAATGCAAGGCTGATTCAACCTTAAAATTATAACAATACAGGGTGAATGGTGGAACAAGTTCGTAAATCTACTTCTCCATAAAAGCAATAAAAATATTGGCAAAATTATGAAAATTAGCTATGTCAAACTCTTGAAAGTATTCAGATGCTTGCAGCAATTCGAAGAATATTGAAGAAATACTGCTAACACTTAGCAAGAACATCAGGCTTTGTGACTTTTAAAGTGATCTCTTCCCAACTTCTCTGCAACTCCACAGTACCTTTAAAAAGTAACAGTTTTCACAATGGAGGCTGTGAAAGACAGCATTCTTGAAGCTACTGGAAGCTGGAGACTGAACTTCTAAAAAAGTTCCATTCTTAAAAAATTGTCACTAGTTGATATGTCTTGCAGCCTCCTGGGACATATTCCAATGCAGAATGTTTTTATTTGACACGATTAAGATCTGGCTCAGTGGGTTAAACCCTATCTCTTTGGTGTTTGTTGAAAACAATCAACTGCAATTGATACATATTACAACTACTTGAGGCTATGATAGTAGTTTGGACACATTTTATCCCAGACAACAATTTAAACAGAGACTCTAGGAATCAAGACATCCAAGGAGTCTTTGAAAGTCTCTGACATATTTCTTGTAATCTGGAAGATAACATGCATACCCAGGGTTGTGTGCCTGCCCAGGAAACATATGAGAAGGCCCTCTTGACTCACCTCTGATTGAAACTGAGGTCATGAACAAGCAGGAAATGAAGGCTAAAACACAGTTATAAATTGTTTGTGGCCTGAATGTATGCCACAATACATGCAAATGTTAATTCAAGGCATTTGAAAAAATCTCTGACTAATCATTAGCTGTTTTCTGACAGCAAAACAAAATATCCTAGGAATGGGGGTTATCTGATTTCTAGAATTGAGTAGGTAACCTTGCTGGTTCCAGTTATTAGGGGAAAGTTGAAATTCAGCTTTTCTTTATTTGGTACAATGTTAGCGGTGAGTTTGTCCTATATGGCCTTCATTGCATTTAGGAACTCTTCTTCTATTCCTAATTTATTGAGAGTTTTTATTTCACTCATATGTAAAAGCTGAAAAAAGTTGGTTTTATAGAATAAAAAAGTAGAGCTGAGGGTAGCAGAGGGTAGAAAGAAAAAAAGATATGTTAAATGATACAGAATTACAGGTAGAGAGGAAGAATAAGATGATGTTCTATAGCACTGTCGAATTACTTTTAGCTAACAATAATATATAGTTTCAAATAACTAGAAGATAATGTTGAATGTTTTTGACAAACACAAAAGACAAATGTTTAAAATGGTAAGTCAGGCTCAGTGGCTCAGCCTGTAATCCCAGCGCTTTGGGTGGCCAAGGTGAGTGGATTGCCTGAGCCCGCGGGTTTGAGACCCCCTGCTGGGCAACTTGATGAGACCTCATCTCTACAATAAATCAAAAAGTTAGCTGGACATGGTAGCACACGCCTGTAGTTCCAGCTACTTGGAAGGCTGAGGTGGAAGGATTGCTGGAGCCCAGCAGGTCAAGGCTGCAGTGGCTGGGAGTGGCCACTGCACTCTAGTCTGGGTGACAGAGTGAGACTCCAACTCAAAAATAAATAAATAAATAAATAAACAAACAAATAAATAAATAAATAAAATAGTTATTCTAATTAATCTGACTCAATAACTATACACTATATGTATTAAAACATCACTAGGTACCTCATAAATGTACACAATTATTATGTGTCAATAAAAAAAGTAAGATAAAAAACAGTGAATCCTATCTCTAAAATATCTGCATTGCAAAACATAGGCAAAATCATCCGTGGTGACTCATTGTTATAACCCCAGCACTTAGAGAGGTTGAGAGAGGAGTATTGCTTGAGCCCAGGGGTTTGACAACAGTCTGAGCAACATAGTGAGACTTTGTTTCTACCAAAAAATAAAAATTAAAAAATTAGCTGGGCTTGGTGCTGTGTTCCTGTACTCCCAGCTATTTGGGAGGCTGAAGTGAAAGGATCATCTGAGCTTAGGTGATTGAGACTGGTGAGCCATGATCACCCTTCTGCACTCCAGCCTGGGCAATAGAATGACACTTCTACTCAAAAAACAGAAACAAATTAAGATAACTAGATAGATCATCAAGGCAAATAATCAGCAAGGAGATTTAGAACTTCATGTACAGAGAGAATATTTATAATATATATTATATAATTATATATTAGGCAAAGAATTCATAACCAGAACATACCAATATCTGTCAACATTGAAGAATAAGAAAAAAAGGCAAAAAAAAGTGGGCAAAATTTAGACATTTTACCAAATAAGATATATAGCTACCAAATTACCACATGTAAAATATTCAACATGATTAGTCATTAGGGAAATGTGAATTGAATGACAGTGAGATAATATTATAAATTCATTGGAATGGCTTAAACAAAACAAAACAAACAACAAGAAAGCAATCTGAATGCTGAGTAGTAAGGACACTGAGCAATTGAAACCTTATTTCTTTTCTGTTGGGAACTCAAAATGATACTGTAACTTGGAAAAGTTTGGCAGTTTCTTATGTAGTTACATAAGCAATTACCATAGATCCAACAATCTCACTTCCAGGTATTTGTCCAAGTGTAATGAAAACTCATGTCCATACAAAAATCTATATATGAATATTTATAGCAACTTTACTTTTAATCATTCCAGAGTGGAAACAACCGAAATTGCTTCAACTGGTAAATATATAAGCAAACAGTGGTAGCTCCATATGCTGAAGTGATAGTAAAAAAAGAAAATAATTATACACACACCAACATGGATACCTCTCAAACAACTTACTAAAAGAGAAAAAAATCAGATTCAAAAAGCAATGTGCTCTATGATAGCATTTATGCAACAATTTAAAAGGATAAAACTAGAAAGCTAGGGAGCATATCTGTAGGTGTCAGACGCAATTTACCACTGACTGTAGGGGCTAAGAGAAAGCTAGGTAAAAAAAAAAAACCTGACATAATAATTATGACAAAAGGTTCTATTTATTCTCACAACCTTCACAAATTATATTTTCTTTTGGCACCCTAAATTTTTCCTTTATTACACTTATTGTAGTTATACTGAATTTCTTTAATTTTTGCAAATATGTTGTGCTTTTTCACATTACAGCTTTCACATAAGTGGTTAGTTCTTTACTAGAATGTGACTTCTTTTCTCCTCTCATCATGTTAGCTTTCCTGCTAAATAGTTTTTTTGTAGCTAACCTTCTCTTCTTAAGCAATCCTTATACTTCTAATGATTTGTTAAATGACTAGAATTTTTGTTAGAGTTTTTACTTTATGAGGACAATCTCTATCATTTAGAGCAGAGCACACCATAGTATTTGTTGGCAAATCTTTGTTGAGCGAAATAATAAAGGAATAAATGCATGTAAAAGAATAGCCTACTAATTATTGTGGATATTGAAGAAGCAGAAATATGCCAGAGAAGGAGAATGAGATAAGACCTAAGAAGAAAATTATGAACAAAGGCAAAGGCATAAGAGAATATGTTTGGAAAAGAGTTACTAACAAAAATCACCTAGAAGGTTTTAATTAGAAAAATGGGGGTATATATGGGTGAAATTTAGATTAAGGGAAAGTCTCTGACCTTGAATACTATGGTAAATCATTTAAGTTTGTCACTTAGTTTGAAAATAAATGACAGGCCACCTCATGCTTTTGAGCTAGGAAGGGACATAATCCAAGTTTCAAATTAGGGAAAAATATTGTAAAATTAATTAGATCTGCGAAAATGTCAAAGCTGTGTTATTATCATTGCATCTTTCACGTCTACTTTATTACCCAGGTTATATCCAAGTTATAGAGGGTGGGAACAGGCAATGGTATTAGTCACTAATTAATGTTGCTGTTTTTGCTAATTATAATTAACATTCAATGAGCACTTAATACCTCATACTATTTTTGAACTTGTATTTGCATTTTAAAAGTACACTTTAAAAATAATCACGATGTGAAATGTATTATTTTTCTCATATTTCAGATGAGGAAACTGAAGCTCTGAGAGCTTATATAACTTTTCCAAAGTATGTAGGAGATGTAATTTGTTGAGATTTTGTTGGGAAATTCAAATTAATAAGTAAAGACTACTGTTATACAATAGGTGCAGGGCAAGCTTTATCCTGGGAATGAGTAGTTACCAGCGTTCCATGCTTCAAGAATGACTGACACTTTCTAATTTACCTAAGATTCCATTAGTTTGTTTGAGAATGCTTAGTATATTGATAGTATGAGCTTATTTATATTTTCATTTTTGCCTTAATTTTCCCCTTGACTATTTTCTGGGCATATAGGAAGGAGTACCAAGCACAGTTTGTACTTATTTCTAATAATCCAAAATTAGTCATGTGTCTAAGCATTGCACCATCATGATTGAACATCAATCACTAATCATATGTTTATCTCTAATTTGTTATGTTTCATAATCAAGGCATTATATCCACTTGCTGGCATAATATCGTGCTAAAGAACCTAAACAGTTTAATAGATACTAGGTGAAATGAAAATTAATCATATTTATGTAAAGTAGAACTTCTCAGAAATGAGAAGAGTTTAGAAATACCAAAAACAAAATGCTGTGGAATATGGATTTTGGACTATTGGTGACTGTTGCGGAACACTTTCAAGAGATCAGTGAGGGTGTAAATAAAACTGTAATAAATTGAGAAATAGAGACGGTAATAAAGCATGATATGATGCAGAGAAATAACTGAAAGAACAAAATGATAGAAGTTTGTTGTTGTAGTTGTGGGTTCTGCTGATGTTGTTTTCAAGCCTTAAGAGACAAAATTATATTTGAAGAAGAAGAAAGTACTACTTGAAGGGAGACTAAAGGAGTAGGTAGTTAAGCAAACAGGCAGATAATTAGTGAAAAAAGCTAGAAAATATTAAGAAAAATGTGATTATGAACATACAAGGAGAGGAGACCAAGCTTCTAAAAGAATAATAAAAGCAAACTTTTATTAACTAATTATTGTATGCTAAGTATTATGCTAAGTGTTCATTAACTACTATTTTACGTATGTTCATATTATCTCCTTTTATTTTGTGTCAGTTGAGGATCTTTGGCAAGCAGACACAGTGATGGAGTTAGCAGTGCAAAAGGTTTATTAAAAGAAGATAAAGCCTGTAAAATAAAGAAATGAAAGATTGAGCAGAGAAAGCTTTCAGAGTATAATACTGATTGTAATACAGAAATGAGACCTATGAACAAAACTGATGAAGAGGAAGGGAGCATGATTAGGTAAGAAGACCTTCATACAAGGTATAGATATGACAAAGACCAGATCAACCCAATATAAAGGTTCAGATAAAAGATTGCCTATTAGAGAAGTCTCATATTGGTTAGAAATGTCCCTTTCCCAGTACTTTATAACCTACTTTTAAAAATAATTTAATTTAATTTAATTTAATTTTTTTGAGTTGGAGTTTCACTCTGTCGCCCAGACTGGAGTGCAGTGGCTGCTCCCGGCCACTGCAGCCTCGACCTGCTAGGCTCTGGAGATCCTTCCACTCAGCCCTCTGAGTAGCTGGAATTATAGGCACGTACTACCATGCCCGGCTGATTTTTTGATTTATTGTAGAGATGAGGTCTCGCCAAGTTGCCAGGTGGGTCTCAAACCCGCAGTCTCAGGCAATCCACTCACCTCAGGCTCCCAAAGCGTGGGATTACAGGCTGAGCCACCAAGTCCGGCTTTTACAACCTACTTAATTATGGCTGAAGGCTGCCCACACACACACACACAAAATGTGGCCACACCTAAAAAAATCTGAGAAAGATTTTGGAGAATATTATAGCTGGGAACTGTTAGCAAAATATACTGCTTTCCACTGAACAATTTTTATTTTCTTTACGTGAGACCCAAATCCTGCTCTTGTAGGGTTGTTACAGCTGCTCACTTTTATGACTGTCACAGCTAAGCACAATTACTATCTTCATTTTTCAAATCAGAAAACTGAAGCTTAGACTTGTTAAAAAATTTGCCTAAAATCACTCAGCATGTAGATAACAGAGCGAGGATTCAAACTTAGAATTTTGTCTAGAGGCAATTTTGTCTAGAGGCAGGCACTTAAACTGCTTTACTTTAGAGTCAACAGGAAGGCCAGAGAGAGTAGGTGAAGGCAGAACGTTGCTGAGAGTATGAAAAACGAAGTTGGTGTATTTGCACTTGACAACCTCTACTTAGATGTTATGAGATCATCAGCTTGGAGAGAGAGATGAACAAAGAGAGTTCAAAGAAAATGGAAATGGTTTGTCACGGCCAGTGACAAATGTGATTATCAGTAAAATAAAATGATTTTCAAACATTGTTAACACATTTTAATTATATTTTTGTGTCATAATTAAGTTCCATATTTTGACCTTTCAAAATAATGCACAGAGATTTGAAGGTTAACATAATGAGGAAAAGTCACCATTACATTTCTTTTTCTAAACAATGATGCAGTCGTCCCATTTTACTCACACAATGGCAAAGATTTAGTCTTTAGCTTGTGTTTACAAATGGCACAGTACATCCAATCTCTTATTTCCATGCCTAACAGTTTCTAATCTAGACTTTACAATACTAAATGACTAAAGTGCTGCACTCCCATAGCAGGAGAAATGCCAGCTTAATTGTTTAGAGTAGTTCAATTTAATGCAAATCTAGTATAATTTAACTTTTGGAAGATATATTAGGCATACTTTCTTTTATTCCTCTGACTGAGTACAGCTAAAAAACCTGGACATTAAAACAAAGCAAACTTGGTCAGGTGTGGTGGCTCATGCCTGTAATCCCAGCACTCTGGAAGGCAGAGGTAAGAGGATTTCCTGAGCCGAGGGGTTTGAGACCAGCCTGAGCAACTTGGTAGTACTTCGTCACTACAATAAACCAAAAAAATAAGCCTAGTGTGGTGGTGTGCACCTGTAGTCCCAACTACTTGAAAGGATGAGGCAGAAAGATAGACTGAGCCCAGCAGGTTGAGGCTACAGTGGCTGTGTGTGCCACTGCACTCCAGCCTGGGTAACAGAATGAGACTCCAACTCCAAAAAAAAAAAAAAGAAAGAAAGAAAGAAAGAAAGAAAGAAAGAAAGAAAGAGAACTTAAGAAGACTACAAAAAGTGAAGGGAAAAAAAAGCAGATCATCTAGGGGCATTAGGTCACAAGGAATGACATGGCTGTGAGTTCCATAGGTTTTCTGTTTGCCTCATATAACCCAGATAAGCTGACAACACCAAAATGGTAATGAGCAGTGACCAAAACAAACAATAAAAACCTTCCTTCTCTAGCCAAAGAATTAGGAAAGGAGAAGCTTATAAAGACAGAAAACTTTAAGATAATAACTGCTCTACTCCAGCTAAACAATACAGAAAAAGTTTGGTCCTACCCCCAATAGCCAGCAAGGTCAGAGTGGGGAGTCCAGAATTTCAAACTTGATAGGCTGTAGTGAGGTGCCCTTACTTCACTGCCAGGATGGTGTTAGAGAAGATTGAGTAGAGAGCAGGGAATGAAAACTTTTATTCCACCAAATAATAAAACTGCTTTCCCCTTCAGCATGGTTTCAGTGGAGACCAAGTAGGAAGAATAACTTTCAACCCCAATTCGCGGTAGCAAAAGGTCTCCCTTCTTAAATGTCAACAGATAACAAGTTGGAAATGCGAATCTTTATTCTGATATGGTAGTAAAGAGATAGTGTCCTCACTCCTACCCACAATTGTCTGAGCAATATTAGAAGACCAGCAAAAACAAGTTTAACAACGAAGTATAGTATCATAACTTAATACCCCAAGTATCCAGATCTCAATAGTAAATCATTCATCATCATCATACTAATAACAAGGAAGTTCTGAAGCTTAATGAAAGAGACAATAGATGCCAGCACTAAGATGACAGTAATGTTAGAGTTAAAAAAATTTTAAATCAGCAATAATAACAATGATTTGGTGAGCAATTGTAAGAACACTTGAAATAAGTTGAAAAACAAAAAGTCTTATTAAAAAATAAAATGGAAGATGTCCACCAGGGAGTAGATGACCTGCACCTCTATTACTGAACAAACCAGTAAGTACAAACCCAGCAGCAGGAAAACTCAGGAAACTTAAGCTTTTTTGGAGAGAGGGAGCACCAACCTCCTGTAGAAGACTCTTGGAATGCAAAGAGACCAAGGCAAGAGAGTCTGGCTGGCTGACGTTGGAGCTGGGGGCTCCTATTCCCACTGGACATCAGGCTTGCATAAGATCTGCAGTCCTGCCTTGCACACAAGAGGGGATGAGTGCTCTTAATACAATCTGAGGCAGTTCCCTTCCTCTCAGTCATGCATGGGTCTAAGGATCCACAAGGAAAGAGACCTGGTTAGGGTACAGCAGTGAGCTGCTGTAGCCCACATGGAGCTAGGAACCTACCTAGGCTCAGAAAATCTGTACCTGTGAAACCCTGAGTGCATTCCCACCAGTGGTGCCTGGGGGCTAACTCCTAGGCTGGGAATGCTCACCTGCCAGTGACTGGGAATGCTTACCTGCCAATAACTCTCACTTGGTGCTTGCTGCTAGTGTCTGGCACCCAGCCTCCCAGACCAGGAAAATTTACCTGCCATCTTCATTCCTCCAAAGGGTGGGTCTTGTCACAGCAAGGACCTATTGTTTTAAGTGCTGAGTACAGTCTTTGATGGCAGAGGTGGAGTTGAAGTCTTGGCACGCACCTGGAGGTCCTGTCTTGTGGTGGATATGTTTCTGGGCTGCCAATGCTTCCGAAATTCACGCAGTGTTCTCAGCTGCCATGAGATCCATCACTCTCTCTGATCTCCACATAGAACTTTAGAACAGGGGTCAGAAAGCAGTCTGGTCAGCCTGACAATGAGAAAAACTGTAACAGAAAGTTACTTTGCTTTTAGAGTACTGCCCAGCAAGAGTGGCAGAGCAGAAGTAAATGTTGTTCTTTCCCTCGTTGTGTGAACTATCTTGAATGGTAGAAATGACCCTATGGCAGCAAGACGATATCTAGTTACAAAATAGCAAAACTAAAGAATAATAATAAAAAGAGAATAATTGTTCCTCACAAGTGAGGAAGAACCAGTGAGAAAAACACAGGGTAAGCTCAAAAAGAAGCACCACCTACAAAAGTCCCCAGTCCCCACAGAATGGATGCCACCCCGAACAAACTGTCCCTGATGACAGACACACAATTCAGACAATGGATAGTGAAAGTCAAGGAAAACCTACCACAAGTTGGAAGCAAAGATCATCCAGGTAACAAAAGTCATGCAAGAAGTAAAAGCTGAGCTGGACAATGTGAAAAAATTTCATTCTGAAATCCTGGAAATGAAGAATTATCTTCTGAAATTTCAAAGTATAATAACAGGCCTAGGTAGCAAAATTGATCAAGCAGAGGAAAGAATCTCAGAGCTTAAAGATCAAAATATTGAACTAACCCAGATATATAAAAACAAGGAGAAAAGGCTAAAAAAGAATGAACAAAGTCTATGAGAGGTGTGGGACTATGCTAAGAAACCAAATTAGCAGTTGATTAGAATCTCCAAAACAAGGGGAACCTGAGAACATCATGATGAGGTCATCTAAGAAAATTTCCCGCACCTTGCTAGAGTGGCAACCGTTCAAATGCAAAAAGTTTCAGAGAATCCCTGCAAGGTATTACATGAGAAGACTATCTCCAAAGCACAAAGTAATTCATTTACACAAGGAAAGCATGAAAAAAATGTATATTGAAGGCAGCTAGAGAGAAAAGTCAGACCATCTACTTGGGAAGACTCATGATTCTCAGCAGAAACCCAGCATGTCAGAAGGGACAAGAGTCCCATCTTTAACATTCTCAGAGATAAGCAATTCCAGCCAAGAGTTTCTTGCCCCGCCAAGCTAAGCTTCATCAGTGATGGAGAATTTAAATACTTCCCAGATGTCTAATTTCTAAAAAATATACTGCCTCCAGACAGTCCCTCAGGAGGGGCTTAAGAATGTTTAGAACACAGAAACAAAAAAACAGTTCTACCCATTGCAAGAGTACAGTCAAGCACAGAGTTAAAAAATAAATATATATATAAATATCATCCACAAAATCTAAGAATTAAAATAAAAAATAAAGGAAGCAAAACAACATCAAGAGTTTTATGAAAGGGATAAACCTACACATATCACTAATTATTCAACAATTAACTTGAACGTGAATTGACAGTGTGCCACTAATAAGGCACAGAGTAGTAAACTGGATAAAGAAACATGATTCAATATTCTGTTGCCTCCAGGAAACCCATCTCACTGCAAGGGGTACTACAGGCTCAAGGCAGGCAAAGGACTGTAAAATGACCTTCTGGGCAAATGGAAAATAAAAAAGAGCAGAGGTAGTTTTTTTTGTTTTGTTGTTTGAGAAAGAAGGATTTATTGAGAGGAAAGAAAAGCCCTTACAGTGGGAGAGGACCCAAAGAGGTTATCCCGTGTAGTTATTTTTATATCAAGCAAAACAGATTTTAAACTATTAAAAGTTAAAAAGAATACAGAAGGACAGTACGTAATGATAAAAATCTTAGCCCACCAGCAATAAATATCCATCTTAGATATGTATGCACACAACAGAAGCATCCAATTTTATAAAACAGTTGCTATGTAAACTAAGAGAGGACATAGAAACTCACACAATCATATTCGGTGGGTTTAAACTCCACTAAGAGCCACAGACTGATCACTGAGGCAAAAAAAACTACAAAGAGTTCTGGAAGCTTAACTTGACACTCTACTGATTGGACCTAATACAAATTTACAGAACATTTCATCCAGCAACTACAGAGTATATATTCTACTCATCAGCACATGGATCATACTCTGAGATTATTCAAATTATTGGGCATAAATCAAGTGTGAAATAATACCAAACATATTCTCAGATCACAGTGGAATAAGAATAAATATCACCACCAACAAGAATCCCCTAAAACACACAAAGATATGAAAACTAAATAACATACTGCTGAATGACTTTTAGGTCAACATAGAAATCAAAACAAAACTAAAAATAATAGTGTAAATAAAAGCAAACAAATACACAACACATCAAAACCTGTGGGATACCGTAAAATCAGTGTTGCAAGGGAAGTTCATGACATTGGACACTCATATCAAGAAAATAGATCACAAGAAAACAGTCTAACATCATACCTAAAGATGCTGGATGAGCAAAAACAATGAAATCCTGATTTCTGTTGAAAAATCTAGAATACTAAGATAAAGTCACAATTTCAGGAAATAGAACACAAAAATATCATTGAAAGGATCAACAAGACAATCCCTGGTTCTTTGAAAGGATAAATAAGATTGACTGACCCTTGGCCATACTGACTAATAAAAAAAGGCAAAGTCTGAATAGACACAATTAGAAATGAAAATGGTGATGTCACAACTAACCCTGAAGAAATTCAAAGTATATCAGAGTTTTCTATGAACATCTGTATGCAAATAAACTAGAAAAATGTAGAGGAAATGGAAGATTTTTCTGGCATCACACAACCTCTCAAGGTCGAAACATAAAGATATTGAAACACAAAACAGACCAATAACAATCCAGGACATCAACTCAGTTATATCATACCTCCTTGCCAAAAAAAAAAAAATCAAAAACGTGGACCAGGGTTTCTCTGCTAAATTCTGGAAAACATGCAAGGAAGCAAGGGAGCATTGATGCAAATCTTACTGAAAATATTCCAGGCAATTGAGAAGGAAGAAATTCTTCCAAGTTCATTTTATGAAGCCAATATCGTCCTGACACCGAAAACTGATAAAGACCCAACAAGGAAAGAAAATTACATGAAAATTTCTCTGATGAATATAAACATAAAAATTTTCAACAAGATTCTATCAAATCATATCTAACAACACATTTGAGCGTCATTCACTATGACCAGGCAAGCTTCATTCTCAAAATACAGGACTTGTTCAGTATTCACAAGATCATAAACATAATTCAGCATGTCAAAAGGTAGAAAACAAATAACTACACGATTATCTCAGATGCAGAAAAGCATTTGATGAAATCTAACATCCATTCTTGATAAAAACTCTCCAGCACCTAGGCATCAAAGGAACATTTCTCAAAACAATAACAGCTATCTATGACAAACCTGTAGCCAACATTTTACTTTATTCACAAAAGCTGAAAGTATTCCGCCTGAGAACTGGAAGAAGACAAGGATGCTCACTCTAACCTCTCCTATTTAACACAGTTAAGTGGAAGTCCTAGCCAGAGCATCAGGAAGGAGAAGGAAATAAGGGGTAACCAAATAGGAAAAGAGGAAATTGAATTATCCTTTTTAGCAGATGATTTGATTCTATACCTATAAAATCCTAGAGAGTCTGTCAAAAACTTTCACTGAAAAAAAACTTTGGTAAAGTGTCAGGATACAAAATCAATGTGCAAAAGACAGTTGTATTTCTATACACCAACCACAGGCAGGCTGATAACCAAATTAAAAAAAAACGGAATTCAATTTACATTAGGCACACAAACACACACACACACACACACACACACACACACACACACACACACACAATATGACATCCAACTAATCAAAGAAGTGACTTTACAATGAGAACCACAAAGGATTGTTCAAAGAAATCAAAGATAATACAAACAAATGGAAAAACACATATCATAATTGGTAGACATAATATCTTCAAGATGTCCATCCTACCCAAGGCAATCTACAGATTGAATGCAATAACTATCAAATTACCAACATGATTTTTCACAGACCTAGAAAAGACAATACAGAATTTCCTATAGAAGCCAAAAAAGCTTGAATAGCCAAAGCAGTCCTCAGCAAAAGGAACAAAGCAGGAGGTATCACACTTCCATATTTTAAACTATATTAAAAGGCTGCAGTAACCAAGACAGAATGGTATTGGTTCCGGAATAGGCACATAGACCAGTGGAACAAGAGATAGAGAACCTGAAAATAAAAACACAACCCCTCAACCAACATATCTTTGACAAAATCATCAGTAACAAACATTGGGAAAAGGAAACCGTATTTACTCAAAGGTGCTGTGAAGACTGGCCAGCCACTTGCAGAACAAAGAAACTGAACTCTACATTTCACCACATACAAAAATCAACTCAAAGTGGTTCAAGGACTTAAACATAGAACCTCAAACTATAAGAATCTTAGAAGAAAATGTAGAGAACACCCTACTGGATATCAGAGAAGGCAACAAATTCATGGTCCGGTCCAAAAAGCAATTGTAGCAAAAGCTAAGATAGACAGGTGGGAACTTATCAAACTGAAAAGTTTTGCACAGTAAAATAAAACATCAGGAGAGTAGACAACTGACAGAATGGTAAAAAACTATTTGCAAAATGTTTGCATCTGATAAAGGCCTAACATGCAGGATCTACAAGGAACTCAAATGAATTGAAAGAAAAAAAAAATTAAAAAGTGGGCAAAGTACATGAACAGACACACCTCAAGCAGCCAATAAGCACATTAAAAAAGTACAGCCTCACTAATCATCAGAGAAATACAAATCAAAACTATAATGAGATACCACTTAACACTGGTAAGGATGACTATCAGTCATGAATCTAAAAACAAGTGCTGGCAAAACTGTGGAGAAAAGGAGACACTTTTACACTGCTGGTGGAAATGCAAGGTAGTTTAATCTCTATGGAAAGCATTTTGACAATTTCTCAAAGAAGTAAAAATTGAGCTTCCATATGATTACACAATCTTTCTCCTGGATTATACCCAGAAGATAAAAAATTGCTCTACCAAAAATACATATGTATATACATGTTTATTGCTGCACTATTCACAATAGCAATGACATGGAACTATCACACATATTCTCACTCATAAGTGGACCCTGAACACTAGTCACATTAGCAAAAGGGTGAGATTAGTAGACATTAGAAACTGCCAGAAGAGAGTGAGAGGGAGGAAAGAGGGGGGCAGGTGGCAACACACTGGGCACCTGGTCCACTATTGGGGGAGAGAGGGCCAGCTGAAAGCCCAAACTGCACCTGCATGCAACCTACTTATGTAGTAAATCCCCACTTGTACCCCACAGCTCTAAAACAAAATACTAAATAAATAAATAATAAGAGATATTTACAGGAATCAGATGAAAATTTTAGAATGAAAACAATACATTTCTAAAATAAAATGTTCAGTGGATGTAAAAAACAGTAGTGAAGAAGATAAGTGGAAATAATCAAGAAACATGAATATAGAAATAATACAAATTTCCCAATATGAACAATAGGGAGAAAATGGATTTAAAAAGAAGTAAAAATAAAAAATCTTAGGCATTTGTGAGACTATATCAAAATATGTTACAGGAATCCCAATAGAGAATAAAAGAGACTAGAAGAGTGTGAAGCTGTACAAGTACATGAAGAGATAACTGTCAAATACTTCCTCAATATGGCAAAAGTCATAAGGCTAGAGATTGAAGAAGCTTAGCAACCACAAACAGTAGACACCCAAAGAAATCACTACCAAGACATGCTATAGGCAATATTTTGAATGTTAAACAGATATGCATGGAAGTTTAAAGCAGTAAGAAAGAAAAAATACCTTACCTATAAGGAAGAAACAATTTAAATGAAAGATCTTTTATCTAAAACCATGGAGATCAAAGAAAGTAGCACAATATTATTCAAGTCCTAAAAAAAAAAAAAAGGAAAAAAAAAAGAAAGAAAGAATTCTGTCTGGAGTTCTAGATCCAGTGAAAATATTGTTCAGAAATAAAGGGAAATCAAAGGTATTAGCAAATGAATGTTTCAAGAGAAGACAACAGGAGGAACAGTAATGAGAGACCTCTGTACTTACCAGTCAAGGTAATGTTAGTGCAGGCCTAGTGGGAACTCCAAGCATCCAACAATGCCCAGCAGCAATGAGGATTCTAGACGTACTGACTGTCATTGAATATTGGATGGAAAATTTGGAACTTCATACTTACTCAAGTAGAAATGAGGTGACAGCTCCATTTTCAGATTGCTGTAACAAGAGGATAGCTGCATCAAAAAATTAAACAAGATCTAGTGTTTCGTAACATAGTTCCTCAAATGCTAAAGTCTCAAATGGAAATCACTCATCAGAAACCATGGGCTAAAAACAAACAAACAAAACAAACTTAACAGAAAATTGTATATCCAGTACAAATAACTCCCAAAAATAAGTGGATAGCAAGACATCTCAAATCAAAAAGAAACAGGAAAATTTCATCACCAGCAGACTTACCACTAAAAAAAAAAGTATGGGAAATTATCTTATCAGATGTAAAATGGTAAAAAAGGAAACCTTGAAACATTAGGAAGAAAGAAGAAACTCAGAAACCAAAAATATAGGGAAATACAGCAGATTTCCCTTCTCCTTTTGAATTTTTCAACTTATGCTTATTGTTGAAGGAAACAAACTACTATCTAATGTGGCTTTAAATGTATAGAGATTAACTATTTGAGACAACTAAATTATTATTATTATTAATATTAATATTATTTTTATTATTATTATTATTTTGAGTTGGAGTCTCACTCTGTCGCCCAGACTCGAGTGCAGTTGACGCTCCCGGCCACTGCAGCCTCAGCCTGCTTGGCTCCAGCGATCCTTCCGCCTCAGCCTTCCAAGTACCTGGAACTATAGGCGCGTGCTACCACGCCCAGCTAATTTTTTGACTTATTGTAGAGGTGAGGTCTCGCCAATTTGCCCAGGCGGGTCTCGAACCCGCGGGCTCAGGCAATCCACTCACCTCAGCCTCCCAAGGCGTGGGATTACAGGGTGAGCCACCGAGCCCGGCTGGCAACTAAATTATTAACCAAAGAGGATAAGGGAACATAAAGGGAGGTAAAATTTCTACATTTTATTCAAACATAAAATGATGACAGTAGATTTTGATAAGATTTGAATGAATAATCCATTTTTATTGAATGCATAATTTTTGTATTGTCCCAGGATATTCATAACAAAACATAAATGGTATGTGGAAAATGAAATAAATATATATTCTGTCAACATTGATAGGAATGTTCTATGAGTGTCAATTTATCCTGGTATTTGATAGCATGCAGGAATACAATGTTAAAATGGAATCTGAAGTGTTCTTATAATTCATAAGAGGGGCAGAAAGATTACAACAGAGAAATTAAAAACAGAGACTAAGCATAAACAAAAAAATAAAATGACAGGCTTAAGCCGTAATACATTGATAATTTTTTTGATGTAACTAATGAATGAATGAATGGATAAATTAAAAGAGAAATTTACAACAAGGATTTAAAATTATCCTATTATATGCTGTTTATAATAAACTCACTTCAAATATAATTATGTAGGTAGATAGAAATTAAATGATTCAAAAGATATTATGCAATCATTAATCAAAAATCTATAAGTGACTATATTACTATCAAATATAGTAGACTTTCGAGCAAGGAAAAGTAACAAAAACAAAATGGTATATTAACTAATAGTAAATAATCCATTTACCAAAAGACAGTGATTCCAAGGGTCTACTCATCAAACAACAATGCAAAATAGAGGAATCAAAAAAATGACAGACGTGAAAGAAGAAATAGAAAAATCCACAGTATTAGTTGCAATCTCCAGCGCCCCTGTATATGCAATTGATAGAACAATTAGACTGAAAAGTAGCAAGAATGTAGAAGCACTCAATAATACTATCAAATAACAGACTCAAATTTAACTCTCATAGAACATTCCAACCAGAGATCGCAGAATATACATTTTTTTTCCAGTGTCCAACTACCATATGTTTTTTGGTATGAATACCCCTGGACAATAAAAAGGACTCAACAAATTTAATGAATTGATATTCAAAGTATGTTTTCTGACCAGAAGATATACAACCTAGAAATTAGTAACAGAAAGATTATAGAAAAATTTTCAAGGCCTGGAATCTCAAAACACACTTAAAACAATCCATTGGTCCAAAGAAAATCTGTTAGAAGTTTTTTTTTTTCAAAAATAGAGCTAAATCAAAAGAAAAACAAAATGTATGAAATTTTATTATAATAAGTACAAATACAGTCATCCTAAGAGGGCGATTTATAGTATTAAGTGGATACATTAGAAAATACAAGTCTTACATCAATAATCCATCCTCCTATCTTAAGAATCTAGAAAAAGAAGTCAAAATAAACACAAAAAAGCAGCACTACCAACCAACACACTAAATATAGATGAAAAAAGTACTTAATAAAATATTAACATGTAAAATTTAGCAATACATAAAAAGAATTATATACTGTGATCAACTGGGATGTATTTAAGAGATAAAGTCAGGTTCAACACTTGAAAATTAATCAATATACTTTACCATAATCATAGGCCAATGAATAAAAAAAATCACACAATTATGTTACTTCATTGAGAAAAATAATTTTTAAAAATCAGTGTTCATTCTTTGTAAAAATTCTCAGCAAAGCAGGAATGGTGCAGAATTTTCTCAACTAGTTAAGAAGAATCCACAAAAAAAAATTTAAAACAGCAAATAACATCATTTTTGATGCTGTAAAAGACCATATAGTTTTTTCCATTATCAGGAAAATGGCAAGAAAATGGCCATAGTACATGAAGATTTATTCAATGAAAGAAATCAAGTAAAGGACATAAATGACTTTCAGATTGAAAAAGAAGAAATAGAACAGCTCTTAATTACAGATAATGTGATTTCTGCACAAAAAATACCAAGAGATCTACAAAAAAATAAAAGTAAACACTTTTGATTAATAAGTGAATTAAACAAAATCTCAGGTTACAATATTAATATACAAAATCAATTTTGTGAGCAATGCTGCAATAAACATATGTGTGCAGGTGTCTTTTTTGTAGAGTGATTTGTGTTCTTCCGGATATATTCCCATTAGGGGGATTGCGGGGTCATATGGGAGGTAGATATTTAGATCTTTTAGGAATCTTCACACTGCTTTCCACAGAGGTTGCACTAATTTGCACTCCCACAAGCAGTGTAGAAGTGTTCCCTTTTCTCCACACCCTCTCCAGCAGCTGTTATTTTTGAGTTGTTGATAATTGCCATTCTGACTGGAGTTAGGTGGTATCTCAGAACCTGGAAGCAACCATGCTGCCCATCAAAAGAGGATTGGATTAAAAAAATGTGGTACATATACACGATGGAATACTATGCAGCCATAAAAAAGAACAAAATCATGAATTTTGCAGCAACCTGGATGGAACTAGAGTCTATAATTCTGAGTGACCTCTCACAAAAACAAAGGTCCAAGTATCACATGTTTTCACTCATATAATGGACCTTGAGCATCCAATCTAATACTGTAAGAAAATGACTGTCAGTAGTGGGAAACTATGGGGGGGAGGGAGATGGGTTTAATATCTATCTATCTGGGGATGGGGAAGCACCTCTAATCAATAGGGTGCCTGAATGAAACGTATTTGTATGCCTAACCCTTAACTGTACCCCACAACATCATCATAAAAAAAAATTGATTATCTAAAAAAAAGCAACAAAATCAATTTTGTTTCTATACACTGTTGATGAATATGTGAACATAACAGTTGAAAATACAATACTATTTATAATCAGTCAAAAATAAAGAGATATCTTAGATATAAATCATTCAAAACCCATACATACTTTTATAATAAAATCTAAAAAAAACCTGATGAAAGTAATCAAAGGATATTTAATTAAATGGAGACATATACTGTGATCATGGATTGGAAGACTCGACATAGTATATGAGGGGTGACCCAAAAAACCCCAAATTATATTTTGATGGAGAGCAGGCCTCTTGTAGTACAGGTGTCCCTCACTTAGTGTTCTAGGAATCTATCAGCATCAGTGTACCAGCTAGCCTTGTCGTGAGAGGTTGTTGGAGATTCGTTTAACGTGACTGCCAATTTCACAATGGGTGATTTGAGGCTGCACCTGTTCACGTGGTACTTATTGTTCAGTAGTTTTTGACTAAAAACAGAGTGACCCTCATGCCCCACCCTCCCTATTCACCAGATCTCTCCCTGAGTGACTTTGTTGTTGTTTGCCCCATGAAAAAAATCCTGAAAGGAAACTTTCTGCCTATGTGGAAGAGGTGAAACAAAAATGGCAGAGGCACTAAAAGGCATAAAAAATGAGTTCAAAAACTGTTTTGAGCAGTGGAAAAAGCATCTAGATAGGTGTATTCCATCAAATGGAGAGTACTTTGAGGGTGACTAAAGTTTTAATTTGCAAGAATAAATACACAATTTTTAATAAACAAACTCCCCTTTTTTGGGTTTCTCTCGTAGATCCAATGCTTCCTAAATTGAAATACACATATGAAATGATTCCTATAAAAATTCCAGCCAGATATTTTATGGCTATGAATAAGCTTATGCAATATTTTACATGGAAATTCAAAGGAACTAGAAGAGATAAAACAACTGAAGAAAAAAAGTCATTGAGATCCTGTTACTGTAATTTTCCTATTATCGTTCTGTTACCCATTTCAAGACATTACAGCAATAACAATGACTAGTGTGCATTGTTCATGGAGAAATAGACACATCAATAAACAAAAGAAATCATCCAAAAATAGTCCACATAAGGATGGACAACTGTTATATTTTTAAAATTTTTATAAAGGTGCAAATACAGTGAAATGAAGAAAGCATAGCTTTTACAACATATGATCCTAGAGCAATTGAAGATCCACAGGATAAAAAAAAAGGAACCTCAGTCTCTCACCTTATACAAAATATAACTGATGGTTTCAAATGCAAAACTACTAAACATTAGAAAAAAAATCATAGGAGAAAATCTTTGAGATCCTAAGCTAAACACAAAGTTCTTAGACACTAAAGCATGATTCATATAAGAAACAAATGAACAAGTTGAGCTTCATTAAAGTTAAAATCTACTTTTCTATGAAGAACTATGTTGAAAGGCTAAAAATAAAAGCTAAAGACTGGAAGAAAATACAAACCACATATCTGAAAAGGATTTGTATGTATAATATATAAATTATTCCCAAAACTCAGTAAACAAAAAAGCAAGCAGATCAATCAGAAAATGAACAAAGCATATGAAGAGATATTTTACTGAAGAGGGTATTCAAATGACAAAAAGACACATGAAGAGATATTCAATATTATTAATCATTAGGGAAATGCAAGTTAAAACCACAATGAGATATCACCACACATCTATCAAGATGGCTGCACTAAAAGAATTGTGAAGGCAACAAATGCTAGAGAGAATTCAGAGAAACTGGATCTGTCTTATACTTCTGATGGAAATGTACAAAATATAGCCACTCTGATAAACAGTTTGGCAGTTCCTTTAAAAAACTAAACATGAGCCGGGCTCGGTGGCTCAGCCTGTAATCCCGCGCCTTTGGGAGGCTGAGGTGAGCGGATTGCCTGAGCCCGCGGGTTCGAGACCCGCCTGGGCAGCGAGACCTCATCTCTACAATAAATCAAAAATTAGCCGGGCGTGGTAGCGCGCGCCTGTAATTCCGGCTACTCGGAAGGCTGAGGCGGAAGGATAGCCAGAACCCAGCAGGTCGAGGCTGCGGTGGCCAGGAGCGGCCACTGCACTCCAGTCTGGGCAACCGAGTGAGACTCCAACTCAAAAAAAAAAAAAAACAAAAAAAAAAACTAAACATGTAACAATTATGTAAAGCAGCAATTGCACTTCAGGGCATTTATCCCAGAGCAATGAAGATTTATATTAAAGAAAGCATCTTTGCACAATGTTCATAGCAACTTTATTCATAATGACAAAAAATTGAAACAATCCAGACATCCTTCAACAGAAATCACTGGGGGCATAGTCTGAATCGTTGTATTAAATTCCCATCATTTTAATAACATGAAATATAGTAAAGGATCACACAAAAGGAGAAAAAGCAGAGAAAATAGGTGAATGGATGCAAAATATAAACTAAACCTGCTCTACAACTTTGCCAGAGTCTACCTTTTTTGTGTAACATCAAATTGAAGAAACACGTTACCTTCTGAAGGGATAATTCAAGAGGTATAATTGTACTGCAGTAAAATATAAATGAAACTACAGCAATATGGTGTAATGATGGCAGAAAGTCAGTGATTAATAACTGTTTTACCAAGAGGGTTACCATAAAAGTGGTAATTATCATTGAACACACTGTCAGTGGTAATTGCAACTTGATTGGACAATGGAAACTGCCATTTAAAAAGCTTTTATAAACCTATTAATGCAAGTATGTTCACAGAGGCTTTTGGTTAATTGATGAAAATTCTCTTTAAACTTTTGACTGCTTTGTTATTGTAGGTATGCTAATTATAAAGCATTCAATACCCAGGGCACCTAATAAAGACCTTCATTTTAAAAGCTTAGAAATTCCTTTTGTCATCTCCTTTTATTTGTGTAAAGCAATAAATAATATGTTGCTTACCAAAGTGCTAGCTGAAAAAGAAGAACATCCGTCAATGTTTATGTGTTGGTCACTATGCTTGTAGGATTACCCCACTGGAGCATATTCACTATGTCAAACTAATAATAGGAGCTAGGACAATGTAAAGTTGGGCATTTTGGCCAAAACATATCTAAGATGAGACACCATTCACAGTGTAGGCATCAAAGATTATTGATAACAATCTTACAGCAGATGGAAGGAGAATGTCGAGAAATGGCCACTATTTTCTAATTCACAAAAGGTTTCATATAGGTTATCATGAGTATACTATAAGAGGTGAGACTTTTGGAAGTAAAATATCTGTAGGTTTAGCCTACAGGGAAACAAACAATCATAAAATAGAAGACTAGCTGTATTACTCAGAGCTTTTTAAAGGGGAATTGTATGGTTACAAATAACAGAAATTGGATTGATTTAGGTTTCTTTGATCAATATATGACTTGCTTATAAAGCTATGGAGTAGATCACATAATTCAGGGATTAGTATATTGGCTTAGCTTGGTTTATGTGCCTGTCTCGTGGCAAGGACCAGCAAGACAGCTGAATTAACAAATAACCTCAAGACTGTCAAAATAGATGGGCTACAAGAGTAGATTGCTGAGACCGGGAGAAAAAGGAATAGAAAAGGGCAACAGAATTAATAAATGCTTATCACATTAGCTTTGCAGATTGTTTTAGAAAACTCAGCTGTCAAAGTGTTTTCTGACTTCTGTGTGAATTATGCTCTTTTCCTTATATGAAGGGGGACCAAAAAAGAACAGAATTTATTTGAAAAAAATCTGTATTTATTCTCAGATGTTTAAAGTTCAGTCACCACTTTGTTTTATGCTTATACCTATCAGTAGGCTTTTTTTCACTGTTCAAAACATTTTTCAAACTCATAAATTTTGAGACCTTTTAGTATCTCTGCCATTTTTTGCTTCACCTCTTCCACATTGGTAAAATGTTTCCCTTTGAAAACCCAGGGAAACAAACAAACAACAACAAAAAAATGTCACCTGGGGTAATATTGGGTGAATAAGGAGAGTGGTGCATAGGGTTCAAGTTGTTTTTGGTCAAAAACTGCTGAACACTCAGCTTCGTGTGGGCAGGTATCCTCATAAATCATCCATCATGAAATGGGTAAACGCGTTGCAAGAATCTCCCTCACCAAAAAATAATTCACTGAAACTAAACACAACTTCACACTGATGCCAATGGGCTCCTAGAATTTTTACCTATTGGGGGAAGCCTGTACTCAAGGGACCCTCCCTCCAAACAAAATAATAATAATAATTGCGTGTTTTCTGCCCCCCCGCCAACAGCAACTTTAATCTCATAGTTTGACTGTTCTTACGTGGCCAAACTCAAATCATCACAGATCATCTTCCAGTGGATTCTTTGTCATTTATTCCATACTGCAAGCACCTATAGTGGTCTCACTACTGGGATAGAGGGACCAGGCAGTACATCACAGATATAAGGACATGGGTTCATTAAACTATTACACAATTTTTATTTCACATTCTGGTCCTACCTCTTCAGGACCCTTACTAAGATGAAGTTCTCCATGCCTCTTTTCTGAGAGAAAGAAAAGATATTATTTAAACAGATAATTTTAGAGATGGATGGTCTAAAAAGTAGGTAAACTTCATACCTAGTGGCTTCCATTTCTCTTTAAAGCTGGAGTAAATATTTATTAACTTCACTTTGGACAAATTACTTCATTTCATTGAACCTCAGTTTTCTCAAATGTAAGATGTGGATAATAACATTCTAGTAGGGTTGTATACAAATTTAAATAAAGGAATGGATATAAACTTCCTAGCATTCTATTAAATAATCATTCACTACATTTTTGTTATAAAGATGTGGGAAACAATTCAGGATTAGGTATACAATCGTGCATTATGCAGGTACCCTTGTTGATGAGGTATGCCCCTCCCTCCCCTAGCAGTTTCCCTCAACTGCCAATCCTACACCCCCTCCCCTGACAGTTTCGCACTACTGCCAATCCCTTTCTTATATTATTATAATTGTTCAAGTTCCACTTATGAGTGAGAAAATATGGTACTCTGTTCTTTGTTTCTGTGATAGATCACTGAATATGATCGACTCCAAAGCCATCCAAGTTGCTGCAAAGTCCATATATCTGTCCTTCTTTATGGCTGCATAGTATTCCATTGTGTATAGGTACCACATTTTTTTATCCAGCCCAGCTGTGATGGGCAGCATTGCTGGTTCCATGTTTTTGCTATTGTGAATAGAGCTGCAACAAACAGATGTGTGCAGGCATCTTTTTTGTAGAATGATTTGAGTTCCTCTAGGCATATTCCCAATAGGGGAATTTCTGGGTAACATGGAAGGTCAATTTCTTGTTCTTTCAGGAATCACCACACTGTCTTCCAAAGAGGTTGTGCTAGTTTGCATTCCCACCAGCAGTGTAGAAGTGTTCCTTTGTCTCCAAATCCTCGCCAGCATCTGTTATTTGTTTTATTAATGATGTTTTAATTATTCTAGTCATTAGTATCATGAGGTTATTTCCTGAAAGAGAAGGATGAAAGTAGTTGACTCAGTGAGTGTGGCTGTTGAGATGTGCAATAACTGAGGAAAATGGGAAGAGGAAAATAAGTGAAAGGATGATAATGTTGAGAATCCAGATAAGTTTGAAAAAAAATACATATATATGGTATATACATCACAGGCACATGCATAGGAGTATGCATTACTCAAAGATCTTTGTTCTGTGATTTTTCTCTAGCAGTATTACATTGTCCAGGATCCAGAAAAGAATAGCAACAAAAAAATAGTAGATTAATCTTTTCCCAAATTCACCCTCGCCACTCCATTAACAATTGCCTAAAGTATTAGTAGAAGGAAGAGAGTAAATGAAAATGAAGTTGTACTGTGTTAAAACGAATAAACAAACAAATAAAAATGGTCTTGGTGTTTAACGACCTCTGCCAATTATTAAGATGGCTGTATTTGAAGAAGTTGCTCGGCATCTCTGAGTTTAGTGTCCTCATTTGTGTAATGGTAATTGAAAATTAAGCTTATAGTATTGTTGTAAGAACTTAATGAAATAATAAAGTTTACCATTTATTATGTATTTAATATAGAATGTAATGTTCTGTGCAGAATGCTGTACAAGGGTTGCTTCATCCAAGTTTCAGCACAACCTTATGAAATAAAAACTTTTCTTTTTCTATTATACATATTAAAATTGCACATGCAGAGACTGTAGACTTGATCACTAAGTGTACCCTTGATGATCCAAATAATTTGCTGAAATTGTTTTAAAGTTCCGGTAATACAAATAGGATGAATTATTTGTGACAAAAATTAGGGCCATAGATATTTGTATCTATTTACTTTTTTGCTGTTAGATTTCTACAATCCACTCCCACCTTTTTTGGGTATTCAGTAATTTCTATTAAAGGATTATTTTAAGTATACATTGGTCTATATAAAAACTGTAAAACAACTTCACCTTCTAGGCGTCTCACATTTAAAATAATTGCATTGAGGTCCACTTTTTGATATAAAAATATTTCTATATGGTGAAAAATGTTATAAAGCTTTTAGAACTGTGGAGGTTTTTAAATTAAATGTTTACTTGACTCTTTCTTGGCATCCTGCCCTTCTTTAGTGCCTTCTTCTTAACATGTGTAGAGAATACACACTTATGCTCCTTCAGTTATTCTATGAATTTTAATAATTCTACGAATGCTTGAAGCAATATCATGGGGGATGTTTGGATTTTTATCCCAATTTATGCAATAAGAAACTAAGCTAAATGTTAATTTTCCAAAGATGATGTCTGGTAAATTGTTAGACAGTTTATTGTTTTTTGTTTTAAATTTAAGCCCTAGCTTAAACCCTCTCAACAATGGCATTATATTATCTCACAAATTGAGCTTTTAATTGTTTACGAATACTCCAATCCTAGAAGATGCTAGATATATTTAGAGTATCTACACTGAGATGAAATAGTAAGAATTAGTCGATTTTTCTATGTAGTTTCATTCAGTAATTTTTGGGGGTCTACTTAAGAACCTCGGTTACCACAAAATCTGTTCAACTGCATGTGGTAAATTTTTAAAAAAAATTTATAATTTCAATTGCTGAATTTTAGAAGAGAGTTGCTCATTTTTGACTGCAAAAAGAATCATCTGGAAAGCTTAAAAATTCAAATTACTTGACCCAGTCTCCAGAAATTATAATTGAATAGGTCTGGGATAAGGCCCAGGAAAAATACTTTTGAAGTTCCTGAGACGATTCTAATATGTAGCCAGAAATTTAAATCAGAGGTTTTGACAACTTTAGCTAATCTTGAAAGACAGATATCTGGAACAAAATGAGCATAATCTTTTTAGGTTCAATAATAATCAACTGACCAAAATTTTGATATTCATTATTAGTGCGAGGAAAATCATGGTTATGGTGTATATTGAAAAAAAATATGTATATTTCTTCCATAGTCTAGTTATTAAAGGAGGAGCTGAAGATATGGATGTTAGGGAGATCATGTCACACAATGCATTTTATTTTTTATTTGCTAGACTTTATAATACATTAAGCTATTGTTTCATTCTGGAAACATATAACTCTGTATTTAAATGTCTTGAATTACGCAATTAACTTTTTTTAAAAAAATTCAAGTGCAAAAATGAATTATTCTCCTAATTTGTAGCATGTTTCACTGGTTCTTTCAAGACTCTTCTTTTTATTTTCTCATTCATTTATTCTGTTTTTGTTGTTGTTCTTAATATGTTTAATATATATACATATATTTGCTTGTTTTCTTTAATTGTGTGCTGCAAGTTGGGAGTGTGTACATATGTGATTTAGGTAGAGGTGATGTTTAGGACCTCCCATTGGACTTTTCTATACCTGCATTAGGATCAGGCACCCTTATTGATGCTATATGCGCCCCCTCCCCTGGCAGTGTCCCTCTACTGCCAATCCGTTTTTTGTAGTATTATGATAGGTGTTCAGGGTTCACTTATGAGTGAGAACATGTGATAGTTCTTTGTTTCTGTGATAGATCACTGAGTACGATAGGCTCCAAATCCATCTGAGTTACAGCGAATCCATACACTTGTCCTTCTTGATGACTGTATAACATTCCATAATGTAGATGTACCACTGTTTTTTTATCCAATATATTTTCAATGAGCAGCACAGTTGGTTTCATGTTTTTTTTATATTGTGAAGAGTGCTGCCATAAACATGTGGAGGTATCTTTTTTGTAGAATTATTTGAGTCTCTGGGTATATTCCCAGAAAGGGGATTACTGTGTTGTATGAAAGGTAAATTTCTAATTCTTTTAGAAATCGCCACACTGCTTTTCAGAGGTTGAATTAGTTTACACTCCCACCAACATTGTAGAAGTGTACCCCTTTCTCTGCATCCTCTCCAGCATCTGTTGTTTTTTGTTTTATTAATGATGGTCATTCTTACTGAAGTTAGGTGGTATCTCAATGTAGTTTTGATTTGCATTTCTCCGATGATTAGTGAAGTTGAGCAATTTTTTATGTCAGTTGTTGTTTCATATGTCTTCTTTTGAGAAGTGTCTATTCATGTCTTTTGCCCCTTTATAATGGTTGATTTCTTTCTTTTTTTTTTTCCTTGACGTATTTGAGTTCCTTGTAGATTTTGGATGTTAGGCCTCTGTCAGACATACAGTTGGCAAATGTTTTTTTTTCCATTCTGTGGGCTGTATCCCTGCTCTCTTGATGGTATCTTTAAAAAGAGAGAGAAAAAAAAAACAAAACCAAAAAGCTCAATTTAAAAAAATGGGCAGAGGACATGAATAGACACTTCCCAAAAGAAGACATATGTCAACAGATACATAAAAAATGCTTACCCTCAATAATTCTCTGAAAAATGCAAATCAAAATCACACTGAGATACCACCTTATCCAACTAAGGATGGCCATCATTAATAAATACAATCGATGCTGGTGTGGGTGCAGAGAAAAGGGGCACTTCTACACTGTTGATGGGAGTGTAAACCAGACCAAACTTTATTGAAGTGTCATAGAAATTGACCATCCATATGCTCCAGCAATTTCCCTCCTGGGAATTTTCCCGGAGGACACAAATTATTCTACAAAAAAGACACCTGCATACCCATATTTACTGCTGCACTATTCACGATAGCGAAAACATGGAACCAATCCTACCATCTATTGAAAGTAGATTAGATAAAGAAAATGTGGTACATATACTCAATGGAATATTATACAGTCATAAAGAAGGACAAAATCATGGACTTCTCAACAAATTGGATGGAATGATTATTCTTAGCAACCTATCACAGAGACAAAGAACCAAATACTATATCTTTGTTGAAAACTAGTTGTCTGTAAATGAGCCAATTCCCATGATTACTTTGGCTTTTGGGGGTCTTTTGTGATTTCATGCAAATTTTAGTATTTTTTTTATTTCTGTGAAGCATGTCATTGGCATTTTAGTAGGCATTGCACTAACCTGTAGATTGCTTTGGGTATTATGGATATTTTAGCAATGTTAATTATTAGGATCCATGAACATGGAATATTTTTTCATTTATTTGTGGTTTCTATTTTTTCACTGCTAGGTTACTTTTGTAGTTCACTATTCATGCATAAAAATGCTACAGATTTTTGTATGTTGATTTTCTTACCTGAAATGCTCCTTAATTCATTTATTAGTTTTAACAGAATTTTGTGAACAGATTAAGATTTTCAATATGTAAGGTAATGTCTCCAGCAAACATAAATAATATAACTTTCTCTTTTCCAATTTGAATGTCTTCTATTTCTCTTTCTTGTCTCATTGCTTTAACTAGAATTTCTACTACTATGCTGTGCCAATTAGGAATGGTGAGGATGGGCATTATTGTCTTGATCCAGATCTCAGAGAAAAAGTTTTTAATTTTTCCCATTTTGTATGATTTTAGCTGTAGATTAAATGTATATGGCTTTTACACTTCACCCTAGTTAGAATGGCTATCAGCAAAAAGAAAAAGACAGCTAGTGTTGAAGAGGACATAGATAAAAGAGAACACTTAAACATTGTTGGTGGGAATATAATTTAATACAGCCATTATGGTAAACAGTATAAAGTCTCCTCAAAAATTAAAAATAGAACCACCATATGATTCATACTATAGTATATATTCTATATACATACATATTGCTGTATAGATTTTAAAATAAAACAAAAACAGTATGCTAAAGAGGTATCTGTACTTTTATGCTTATCATAGTAGGATTCATAATAGCTAATATATGGAATCAATCTAAGCATTCAATAGAATGAATAAAGAGAATGTGGTATTTACATACAAGGAAATACTATTTTGACAGAAAATAATGAAATTCTGCCATTTGTGACCATATGAGTTAATATATTAAATGAAATAAACCAGGTACAGTAAGACAAACACCAAATAATCTCACTCATATGTGGAATCTAAAAGAGTTGACCATATAGAAGTAGAGAGCAGAATGATGGCTGCCAAAACCTGGGATGGTTAGTTGGGAGGGTTAATGGGGAGATGTTGGTCAAAGAATACATAATTACAATTAGATGACAGGAATATATTTCAAGAGCTCTATTTTACAGTAAGGTGATTACAGGTAATAATGACATTGTATTCTTGAAAAATGTATACAGAGTGGATGTTGTCTACTCTTACCACAAAATGATATATGTGAGAAAATGTATTTGTTAGTTAGCTAGATTTAATCATTCCACAATGTATATGTACTTCAAAACATAATGTTGTATAGGATAGAAAAATAAACGATTATTGGTCCGTTTAAGCAAAAATAAATAGGAAAAGGAAACTAGGAAAAAGAGTTTTTACAAGAAAGCAAATGTTATTTAGGTCTGCTAATCACTCTCAGCCCACATCCTTCAGTGAGGTTTTCACATATTTATAATACAGTAGGATTATTTTGTAACAGTTCAAATCTTATCCCTGAATAATTTTATAGTTGACTAAAACAATATGCACAGTAAATTTCAAACTGTGGTATACAATGCAATGGATTTTCACAAATGCTTAGAATCATGTATCTACACCAAACGTCAATACAAAACAGACCCCAAATAATCTCATACTGCTTTTTTATAGTCAATCCCTACCCTCATTCGCAACCTTTGGCAAGTACTAATGTCTTTTCCATTCTATACTTTTGTCTTTTTAAAGATGTCATATATGAAATTATACAATATATTCCCTTATTAGTCTCTTTTTTCTTTTTTTTTAACTTAGCATAAGGCATTTTAGGTGAATTCATGTCGTTTCAAGAATCAGTAGCTCATTTCTTTTATTGCTATTAGTCTACTGTGTGATTGAATCTATTTATCTATTAAATTTTAATTAATGCAAGATTTTAGTATGAAAATACCTTTTTATTTTTCTTGGTAGATATCTAGGAGTGAGATTACTGGGTTATATTATGGGTGTAAGTTTAAATTTATAAGAAACAAAGTACTCTGAAAACTAGTTATATTATTTTGCCTTTCCTCCAAAAATGAATGACAATTCCATTTGCTTTGTATTCTGGAATGAGGTACACTTTAAACAGTTGAAAATATAACGCTGGAGTTTTGAGTATATTTTAAATCTTATCTAAATTATATATGATTATGAGTGTGTGATGCAAATTATATACTCATACAATTATTTCATTATTTTAAAAAATGGTAAATAACCACAGTGAATAGATAAACCAAGTACGACTTTGCATTTCTGAATTATCTACTTTGAAATTATGGGTTTTTTTATGTTTTATTTTATTTTATTTTTTGTGATAAAGACATGGAGTGCAATTCAGGATTAGGTATATGAATGTTCATTATGCAGGTACCCTTGTTGATGAGGTATGCCTCTTCCTCCCCTGGCAGTTTCCCACTACTTATATCCCTTTGTTATAGTAATATGATAATTCTTAAAGGTCCGTTTATGAGTGAGAACATATGGGCTTGTAGGTTCATAGTTGTATTAATTAAGGTAAAGTCTGAGTTTCTGTACTACGACTCTAATAAGCTAGAAGTTAATTTATCTCTCACATAATAGTTCAGTCAGGCAGAGTAACTTTGAAAGCCTCTATGGTTTCGTGGTTTTTGACGGTAATTCAACATAATTTTTATCCTGATTTTCCTATGTACAATTTTTTCCCCTGCTATCCTCTTTGAACATTTTTCTCTTTGGTTTTCTGCAGTTTTACTATGATATGATTACATATGTCTCTCTATATTTATCTTGTTTGGGAGTTCACTGAACATCTTGGATCTTCATGTTTGACTTTTGCAGTAAATTTGACAAGTTTTTGTCCATTATTTCCTCACATATTTGTTCCGCAACAGTCTTGCTCATTTCTCTGTTACTGACTCTAATTATGTGCATGCATGGTAGACTATTCAATATTGCCTCACAAGTTCCTGTAAATCTATCTATATTTTACCTTTTTTTGTCTGTGTTCTTCAAATTGAATAATTTATATTACTTTGTCTTTGTGTTCACTGATTCGTCCTTCTATCATCTCCAATCTTCTGTGAAGCCAATTATGTCATTTTAAAAATTTCACTTACTGTGTTACATTCTTCTATTTCCATGCAAGATTTTAATGTATTTTCTATTTCTCTGAAGTTCTCTATCTATTCATAGATTAAGAGTATATATTCTTTTAATTATTTGGACATATTCAAGTACAAATCTGACCCATATTTAACCCAGTTTCCATTAACAGGTTTTTGTTATTTTACCTTGAATATCAAATTTTCAGATCTCTTTGTATATCTAGAGATTTTAAATGAATATTGGACATTGTGCATAATACATTGTACAGTTATGAATTTTGATATTTTTTGAAAAGTGTTTATTCATATTTTAGCAGGCAATTAGTTTAATTTTAGATTATTATCCAGAATTTGTATTGGCTTGTTCTTATATTTTGCGAGTGTGAATCTGTAGCTATCCCAAGACATTTTTTCAAGCCACTATAACTTGAAAAGACTCAACGTTGAGACACTGTCGCTTTTGTGAAACTTTTCAGATCTTGGTTTAAATCCTATTATGGATTTTTCAAAGTACATATTACTATGGAGTGTGGCCCTTATCCTTCAATCTGGCAAATAGGAATGCAAAATCTCTGGGTCTGTTCTTCCTCCAGCAGGGTTTGACCTCTAATAAGCTTGTTCTACTCTCAACCCTGTTATAGCTCCTATCCAGTATGCTTCAGGTGGTCTCGCCCTGATCAAGAACAACTCAGTCCTCAGAAATAAAATCTCAGAAAACTTTATACACACTTCTAGTGTTGATCTCTGCATAGTTCCCATTTCTCTAATGTCTTGCCCCACCGATTCCAAGCTGTTTCACAAGTTCATTACTCTGACTGATGATGTCTTCTTAGCTGAGAGCAGCTACAGTGTCCTTTCCAGACTCCTGCCCCCTGCAACACACTTGTGGGAGTTCAATTTCTGACTTCTTTTTTCAGGAATTGCAGTCATACACTGCTTATTATCCACTGCCTGAAAACAGTTGTGTCATACATTTTCTGTAGTATTATAATTATATATGCTGGGAGAATGAATCTAGTACCAGTTACTACATTTTTATTATAGTTGTATTCCTTAACCTGTAAAAAGAGTGCTTTTAAAGTTTCATTTTTAAAACACAAATATTCTTCCAACAAAATTTTAATCAGAATTCCATTATGTAAGACATAAGTCTAACTGCTGTGGTTGTATCAGTGATGTGAGATATCTGAGGCCTCAGATTCTCATTTTTCAAGCACATTCTCTTTGGCTGTCCTGAGGCACTTGCCTAGAATCCAGCTGTCTAAACAAAATGGTTGGGAAGCACAAACCTAGATAATAGACATCATTTTACTAACTTGGGTAAGCATATCCAGAGAGGGGAAATATCTATTTACACAGGATTAAACAGAAAACATTACCAGCTCAAATCACGAATGAAATGTGAGTTTTAGCTTACATTTCAAATAAAAAGAGTGTAATTGGATTAAGATATAGTTGGATGAACAGAAGCAAGAATAGCATGGATTGACCAAATTAGCTTTCCTCAGACAATCCATATATATATAACGTGGTGCTGTAACTGGTAACTTAGAAATACTTTTTTATTTAATTTAAATTTACTTTGACAAATGCAATGGTTTTATCTGAAGATATTGTTTTAACTTTTATATTATTCAATTTCTGGTTCTTTTTGAAGATAAACATCCTATCCTTTTTAAGCAGACAAATGATTAATGGTTCAAGCAATTCAGTCAAATTCATCTTTATCACCTTCAAGAATCAAATTTATTTTCATTAAGCATGTGACTGAGGAAGGGAGTGATAAAGGGCAGGAACAAAAATAATATTTATCACCATTGGAAAATGTGGTTGTAGTGCAAAGAACAAATTAGAGTAGGATAATACTGAAGGCAAGACCAGTTGGAAGCTATTGCTGAAATCAAGGAAAAATACATAAGGTATTCTTGAGACTTAATATCAGTGGTCTAATGAGCAAAACTGGTACAATAAAATAAAAAATAAATTAATAAATTTAGTCAACACATTGCTTAATGCCATATTCAGATATTATCCTAATTAAATGAGAAATTACTACATTAGTATTGTATTAGGCATAATTATCTGAATAATAAGAATTTTCTGCTAATGAATAACATATTTTAACAGTGTTTTACAGAAATGAGATGATAATTAATTAATTCATTAATTAGTCAGTTAATTAATTATTCAGTGTTTTACTGTGTTACCCAGGCTGGAGTGCAGAAGCAAGATTATGGCTCACCACAAGCTGGGCTCCTGGGCTCAGGTGATCCTTCCTCCTCAGTCTTCCAAGTTGCTGGGTCTACAAGCATGTGCCACCACTCCCAGCTAATTTTTTTGATTTTTTTGTTGAGATGAGGTCTTGCTATGTTGTCTAGAATGGCCTTGAATTCTTGAACTCAAGCAGTCCTCCTGTTTTGGCATCCTAAAGTGCTGAGGTTACGGGCATGAGCCACTGTGTCTGACTTCCAAAATGTATTTTATTGCACTCACTTAGATAAAGATTATTCTTATTTTATGTGATGGGAATAAAGTGATTTTTTTTCTGTCAGAGGATCAACAATTACAACAAATTGAGACTTGACTAGGAGAACACTATAGTTCTAAGATGATTTATTTGCTCCTTTGTGGAAAACAAAACAAAATAACTTATATATCTACAGTTTTGTTCATTCAGGCTGCCTAACCCAACTTTTTCATTACTGTTAGTTTTCAGAACTTGTCTAAAATCTAAAAGTACTAGTGGCAATTTTTGTTTAGTTTACATAATAAAATCAGCAGGAATATTTATTGAAATTACTTCTCCCAAACTGCTTCTTAAATATGTGCTGATGTGATGCAATATTTTATTTAGATTACTAACATTACTAACAATAAAGGAATATAACACCAAAAGTTACTGAATAAATCCTAATGTGTGTCTTCTCAATATCCAACTTAAAGTAATAAATGGCTATATGTACGTGTATTTTTTTTTTTTTTGAGTCGGAGTCTCACTCTGTCGCCCAGACTGGAGTGCAGTAGCCGCTCCTGGCCACCGCAGCCTCGACCTGCTGGGCTCTAGTGATCCTTCCGCATCAGCCTTCCAAGTAGCCGGAATTACAGGCATGCGCTACCACGCCCGGCTGATTTTTTGGTTTATTGTAGAGATGAGGTCTCACTGCCCAGGCGGGTCTCGAACCCTCAGGCTCAGCTAATCCACTCACCTCAGCCTCCCAAATGCGCGGGATTACAGGCTGAGCCACCGAGCCCGGTTGTATGTGTATTTTTACGCACAGATTTTTTTTTTTAATGACAAATAAGCTCTAGAAAGCTAATGTCATAAAGTTCTATTTTTGGTCATAGAGTTTAAATAGCTTGACTTATTCTGCGACTGAAAAGTAACTAAAACTGTCAAAGAAAAGATTTGACCAACCTTAAATACATCAAACACCTGTCAATACAATAGAAAATTATCAGGACACATTTTAAAAGAGGCTGGAAGTAATGTGGTAAGTAAAACACTGAAGCCAATTTTGCCCTGAGGAAATTTGCCTAACACAGAAACTGAGTTTTGGAATTTATACTCTTATGGGTCAATGAGGATGGAGGAAAAAGCCCATGTTCCACTCAAGTTTGAATGTTTAACAGATCTTTCCTCATGAGGCTAGAATTCTGGAGGACTATATTCTAAATGTAAGGATGAACCTATGTCAAAATGAAATAACTGCCACCTTCACCCCTAGAGAATAGCAAACAAATTACCCTTCTTTTGAGCAGGAAAATATTTCTGAGTAAATGTAACTAAAAGTTTACCACTCAGTTGGTTTTGCAACAGATCATGCAGGTGCTCCACAACATTAAAAAATATAATTAATTTAAAGTGGTTCTAGAGCTGTAGGATTTTTTAAAAATAAAATGAAAATATTCTGTGGAAGAACATAGCTTCATCCCAGGCCTCAGTGATTCTTTACAAATAATTTTCTAAAAAAACTATAAAATTCAATTAAAAATAAATGATGACACAAGGAAACAAAGTACTGTTAAAGAGATGCAACAAAACAATATTAGGTATTTACAGACCATTAAAGGCATCATATGCTAGAATCACTAGGCATAACACTTAAAGTAAAACTTGTAACATATTTTTTTCTTTTAAATTCAATAGCTTTGGGAGCTAAAAATAGTTTTACTTTACATGGAAGCATTGCACACTGGTGAAGAAGTCAGTTTGTAAACTTGTCATCCCCACTAGTGTCCATTGTACCTTACAAGTGATTTTTTCATCCTTTCCCCCTTCTGAGTCTCTAATGTTCATTATAACATTCTCTATGTCTCTGTGGATCCAAAACTTAGCTTCACCTTATAAGTGAGAACATGTGGTATTTGGTTTTCCATTCCTGAGTTACTTCACTTAAGGTATTTGTTTCCAATTTCATCCAAGTTGCTGCAAAAGACATTATTATTTTATGCCTGAACTTAACATATTTAAGGAAAGAAAAAGGTTGAAAATATCTTCATTAATAAGAACAAATTATTTTAAAAATATCTAAGAGCTGAATAAAAGCAAAACTTTTGCATATGTATATATATTTAAATACATACACACATATATATGGTATTTAAAATGTGAAACAAAATGCTGGAAATGTGTACTTGTGTGGTGCTGGGCATTTCACCAACATGCAGGAAGGTGACTATTGTCTATGGGAGCCATGTTGCAGGAGGTGATAGAATTTCTCCCTGAGAAACTTGATTATAGACCAGTAGTAATGGAAGTAATTTGGGAAAATATTTAATACAACAAAAACAAAATAAAATTAAACAACAGAAAATTTTAACATTTCAAAAAGCAAAAAGTCCTTATTGTTTCACATGCCTAAATGAAATATAAAATTTTAAGTATAATCATAATGGTAGATTTAGAAACTCACAAATTCTGACAACAACAAAAATGTAACCCCACTTTACATATTTCATTTTAATTAAATGAAGCATTACTTATGTGGTTGTTGTGAGTCTTACACTGATATAGCAATTGCATGTCCCATTCAGAAGATCCTTTAAAGATATATGCAATAAGCCGGGCTTGGTGGCTCAGTCTGTAATCCCGCGCCTTTGGGAGGCTGAGGTGAGTGGATTGCCTGAGCCCGTGGGTTCGAGACCCGCCTGGGCAGTGAGACCTCATCTCTACAATAAATCAAAAAAATCAGCTGGGCGTGGTAGCGCATGCCTGTAATTCCGGCTACTTGGAAGGCTGAGGCGGAAGGATCGCCGGAGCCCAGCGGGTGGAGGCTGCGGTGGCCGGGAGCGGCCACTGCACTCCAGTCTGGGCGACAGAGTGAGACTCCAACTCAAAAAAAAAAAAAAATATATGCAATAATAATGTGGGATACAATATTTCATTTAAAGAGATATTGATTCTGGAGCTTTTATCAAGGAATCTTGTCTTTGTTACTTAAGACAATAAACCTGCCACTGATATATCATCTATACAAAGACTAACTACCCTCCTCATTAAACATGTCAATACAACATACTCTAGTGTTTGCAATGCAAAACATACTTCTAGTACTGATAGGAACAACTGAAGGAATTTTCTCTTCACCAGAAAGAGTGCAAATATTATTTTCATGCCAAAAGCATCATGAGAAACTTATAAATACTCACTAGACTTTTAAAGTACAAAATTCTCATGAGATTAAAGACAATTATTGAGTCTTGTTTCACATTCGCTAAAATACAATCAATGACTTTACCTTCCCTCCCCACTTTTTTGGTCTTTAATGTCCTACCATTGCATTTGTCAGCTATGACAACTAAGTCTCACTTTGTCAATGATTGTTTTTTTCTATGGAAGACTAGTGACTGCCATGCTTCTGTTCAATGAAGATGAAAATATTTCTGTCCTATGAAGTTCTAAATATTTACATAGAATTGCAATTTGGGGGATTTTTTTTTAACCCAAGGTTTAAAAAATAAATTTGAGACTACCACTTTGAGCTAAGATGGAATAATGAATTAGGTACGTTATTGCATCTAAAACAACTAAAAAGCAAAACAAAATATAGAAAACAAAACTTTTCAAGACATTGGACTTCAGATAATGAAGAACTGTGATCTGTGAGAAAAGGGACGTGAACAAGATGAAGATGATCCCTACAATTACTCCACCTTACTGTATTAAAGCTGTTTTTCAGCCCAGGGTTTTCAGACACAGAGCCTAGGCAGTGCATAGCAGACTTGCTGAGTTGGAGACATAACTGAGAGTCTGAGAAAACCAAGACAGCTAGTTCAAGAAAGAGAATACAAGACATACCAAGTATACATAAAAATAAAATGCATGAAACTATAAAAGGCTGGTGAAAGAAGCATAGAAAAGATTAGATGGAAAAGATTCAGAGCTTATACAGTGTGAGGAGCAATTACTATTACCACCAGTGAAATTGAAAACTTGAAAACAGATAAGAAATTAGGTAGACCAACCCTAAAAATGTAGTGGGACTTAGTAGTGGGAAATAATTTGCCCCAGTCTAAAAGTTCCATTGGTCATGCTTAACAGACTTTAAAGTAAGAAACAAAAATATCACCACAATGAGGGAAAAAATGAATCAATTGAAATCAGTACAGATTTGTGATAAATGTTATATTTGGCACACCAAGACATTAAAACAGTTATAATAATGAAATTTGAGATATTCAACATATTAACTAAAAACCTGTAAGTTTTACAAAAACTCAAATCAGACTTCAAGAGATAAAAACAATAATGTCTGAGATAAAAAGTACACTGGAATAATCAAAGGGAAGATTAGACATTGCAGTAAAAAGATTTGTGAATATAAAGACGCAAGTAGAAACTATTCAAAATAGGAGTGATTCTGATTGTCTTCATCTGCATTGCAATGAGAAGAGATAGAATACTTTCAAAGGAGCAAGAGTTTTTGCTCAAAGCTGATTTCCCACTATTGACAATGGAAGCTTGAAGACAATGGAATAATGTCCTTAAATTGTTCAAAGATGATAAATAATTACCAAAAATTGTATGCCTAATAAAATATATTTTAACAGGGTGAATTAAACAATTTTCAAAACAAAAGCAAAACAAAAACTGAGTTGGTTTTGAGATAATCCTCATTAAATTTCAATCTATAGAAAAGTAAAGTCAGAAGTTCTGAGACATAAATAATAGAAAGCAGAGAAAAGAATGAGGAAATTTTGTGAGATTTTTCAAAACATTAATTTCTAAAAATAATAGTACTTTTTGGTGTTCAAAAGAAGGAATGAAAAATAAAGGCATAAAGTAAATAACTTATTCCTTATTTTCAACCCTTTTCAAACAAGTTATGAAGTTGCTTTGATGGAGTTTAAGTCATACTAAGATTCTTAACATTTTCTAGGAGAAGAATAAAGGTATGGCATAACTTTAGACTTTTATAAATTAAGTAGGTGTGAGTGTGAGTGATTGTCAAGGACAGGGATCTCTTTAGATGTGAAAGTTCTGGAATAAAATTATAATGATGTTTGCGCAACATTGCCAATATTCTGAAATACACTGAATTGAATACTTTAAGTTTTATAATAATGATTTCAAATATTTTTTTCTTTATAAAAAATGAAACAAGTAAATAATAAATGTATAATTTTATTTTTCAATAAAAATAAAGTACAGAGTGCAAAAATATATAATCTAGATAAAACAATTTTATTTTTTAGAAAGAAATAAACTACAGTCTCAAACGCAATAAGAAATGGAAAAAACTAAATAGATCTATAACAAACGAGGTAATTGAATTAGTAAATTTAAAAAATTTCCACAAAGAAAGACCTTGAGGCAGATGACTTTACTGCTGTACTCTACCAAATTATTAAAGAATTACTACCAATCCGTCACAAAATATACCAATAAGTAAAAGAGGACAGAACACTATCCAATTCATTTTATGAGATTAGTATTCTCTTGATTCCAAAACTAGACAAATGGATCATAAGAAAACTATAGACACAAAAATTTGCAATGAAATACTAATCGAATCTAGCAAAATATAAAAAGGATTTTTTAAAATCATGAACAAGTGGGGTTTATCCAGAAATAGATGTTTAATTTGACATCTAAAATTTAATGTTACCATAAAAATAGAATAAAAGACAAAAATCATATAATTATTTTAACACTTGCAGAAAAAGCATTTGAAACAAGCCAATATTCTTTCATGAAAATTTAAGAATAAACACTCAAGAAAGTAGGAATGTAAAGAAACTTCTTCAAGCTAATAAATGGCATCTAAAAAATGTTATTGGTGACATCATAATGATAAAATAACAAACCCTTTTGTCAATATCAGGAACAATATGAGGACATTTGTTCCTATCACTTTTGTTCAACATTTTATTGGAGGTTGAAGCCAGAGCAGTTAGGTAAGAAAATGAAATAAAAGACATCTAGATTCGGAAAGGAAGATGTAAAATTATCTCAATTTGCTGATGATATGATGATTTAGCTTAACAATCCTATTAAATTTACCTTAAAAAGTAGAATTCACACAAGATTGTAAAATACAAGATCAGTATACAATAAATTCAATAAGTTCGGATATATATTGTAAGCTTCAATTTTTGAAATTTTTAACAATACAAGGGTATCTATTTTCTTCCCTCTAACATTGTACAATAAGGGCTAAACACTGAACTAGGGCAAAAAATAAATTTAGAAAAGGCTTTTGATCAGAAATTATGATACAAAATATTATTTATAAATAATATAGTTAACAGGACTTTGCCAGGTTGCTAGATAAAAATCAACATACGTGTGAAGTGTAAATTTATGTAATAGCAACAAACATAATATGAAATTTAAAAGATAGCACTTAAAATAGTATTCAGATGTCAAGCATCTATTAATGTATTTTTAAATGTGCAAATCTCTGTAAGAAAATATACACTTTTATTAGTAATAATTAAGTAAATAAATTAATGCAGACATATACCATGTATTTGTTGGTAAGTCTCAATACTATAATGATGAAATTTTTTTTCCACATCAATATAATTTCAGCACAACTTTGTATAATATTTCAGTAAGAGTTGATTCTCAAATTTAATTGCATACACTAAAGGTCAATAATTGCCAAGACATCATTGTAAAATACAGTAAGAAATGTCCTACTTTGCTGTTTATCAAGATTCATTATAAAACTGTAACAATTAAGGCTGTGATAATTACACAAGAGTAGACAGATCAATGTGACAGACTAGAACTCCACCCAGAAGCATATCCTTACTTATATATATTGACATTACGTATATGATATACTTGGAATATCAGATTAATGGGAAATAAATGTATTTTATAACTACTGTCAGAACAATGTAAAAATCCATGTACGCATAAAGGAAAAGGCTCTGACCTGTATTTAGACACAGCAATCATTTCCAGATTTAATGCATCCCAAATATGTAAGGTAAATGTTTAAAACTTTTAGATGATTAAGAATGTTTTCTTTATGATCTTAAGGCAGGGAGGAAGTTTTTTAAAAAGACACACTCACAAGCACACATATACATATGTACACTCAGAAAAAGTACCATATAAAGATATTGCTAAAATCATCCTCATTAAAATCAAGAACTTCTGTTTATTAAATTACACACACACACACACACACACACACACACACACACACAAGCTAAATAACATGCCCAAGTTAGGTAGAATGCTCTGTGAAACATAAAATCAGCAAAGACATAGTATACAGAAAAGATAAGGAATTCCTGCAGTGAAAAATAGAGACAATCCAATATAAATATGGGCAAAACTCAGAAATAAAAAAAAAAAATCCAAATAGACAATTAAATAAGGAAACTTTACTCAGGCTCATAAGTAATTTGGCAAGTGTAAACTAAGTTCAACAAACAATTGTATTGTATTCCCACTAGATTGGCAAAAGCAATGTTTGTATCAAATATTGGCAGGAATGTGCAGCAAGGACTACTTTCATAAACTGATTATGGTCATATAAGTTGTGATACATTTTGCTAGTAAGTAACTTTCTGAAAGATATGCAGACCTTATTACCTAGTGATCTCACTATGTTTTGAAGAATGTCTCTTACAAGTCCAATGGATAACATGTACTAACATATTCACAGTATAACTATTCATAATAGTCAAAGTGGAGACAATCTAAATATCTATCAACAGTGTAATTGGCAAGCAAGTAGAATATTATTAAAAAATGAAAATAGAATAACTGAAAATATATGTAACCATATGGGTGATTTTTTTAAAAACGTCAAACAAAAAAAGGCTAAACTCAAGAGAATGCATAATGTGTGATTCCATTTTTATTCATTTCAAATACAGAGGAAAAGAAAACGATATTGCTTAGGGATGCTTACATACATGGTTAAGCTATAATGAAAGTAAGAACATGATTATTATGAAAGTTGGGCTTCGGTTACATGGGTTTTCACTTTATAAATATTGTTTAAGCTGAACATACAGGTTGCTATGCCCTCCTCTCTACATAGACTGTATCTCACTCACCCTCATACACACAGAGAAAAGAAGCAGGTATCTCTATTATTAAATGAAACATTTTTGACTGCTATAATCAAGACATGCCTGAATTACAGCTGAAATATATTGCCACATTAAGAATAAAAATTAAAAGTCAAACAGACTACCTTTGGAAAAATTAATGACTGCTTCAAAACATGAACTTATCTCAACGTTTGTCATCTAAATGGTGGATACAAAAATCTGTTTCACAAAATAGCTATGTTTAAGATCCACTTTAAGATTTTAGTGTATAAAATTTAAAAATTCAGCAATTAAAATACATGGTGTTAAAAATTTAATGTACTTTTTTACAACGCTTTAGAAAAAGCCTAACTAGAGTTGGAAAAATGAGGCGTCCTATTTGTAGTGAGATTTACCAACTTTGAACATTCCTTGCTGTAGATATTGATTCTCATATCCTCTGATTGCAGCCCCGTCTAATTATTGACAGCATAATAGGAGCAGTATTTTCTTCCATGACAATAGACATTCTCTAGCTGCCCTAAATCAGAACTACAATATTCTCCCCTCCCTTCTTATAATTATTGCCATTGCCTAGATACTGCATAGTCTCTGATACTCAATATTTGTTACTGTTAGAGTAGGATGAGTCAAATTTTTTTTCCCATTGCAGGTGTTCAGGTGTCTATGCATTGGCTTCACTGTGGGATCAGGTAGCATTGTGCTATGAATACTTTTCTCAAAAGACTGACATAGTTTTCGTCACCAGACTTTCAATGAAAACTATTGATGAGCATTATTTGCTTAAAATGATAATACTTTGCCTACATAATTTCAAAACCAATATACATTTAATGTAGGATTCCGATGATATATTTTGCATAATTTATAAATTGCTAAATTATGTCATTATATAAACGCATCCACTGCCTTGTATAATTTGGCTTTTACTCAATATTTTCTTAAATAAAAAATTAAATGTATATAACTGTAGGAAGTGTCTTCAACTAGAGTATGTTTTATTTTTCTACTCAGAAGCATGCTTGACATACAATTTTATTAACAAGGTTTAATAGTAAAGTGTTTTAATTTATGGTCTTTAGACAAGACTATATAGCATAACTATAAAATATTGAGAAAGACATTATACCTATGGAAAATTTAACAACTAATTTTGTTTAGTTTGATGTTTATTCATATTGAAATAGGTTTAGAATGTAATACATTTTTGGTTCTCCAAATGTGTGGTTTCAGGACCATTTTACATTTATTGTTTTATTTTTTATTATTATTATTTTTGGTCAGAATCTCACTCTGTCACACAGGCTGGACCTCCTGGGCTCAGGTGATCCTTCTGCCTCATCCCTGGTAGCTGTAACTACACGTGTGCCACCACATCCTGCTAAGTTTTGTAGAGATATTCCCTGTATTGTCCAGGCTGGTCTGGAACTTCTCGGCTCAAGCGAGCTACCTGCCTTGACCTCCCAATATGCTGGGATTACAGGCAAGACCCACTGTTTGTGGCCCCATTTATACTCTTAAAAAGTTTGGGCAACTCTTTCAGGTCCCCTTCCATTGTGAGAGCTTTTCTGTCCTCTCAATAAATCCTGCTTTAAAAAAAAAAGATTGAGGAGAGATAATGGAACGGATATATTTTTCTGTTTTCCTCCTACAACATACAAGTAAAAACTCTGGAAATTAAAAACAATAAGAAGACTGAAAAATGGGTACAAGATGAAAGAGCAACTAGACAGTTCATTTTCCAAGGAAGGACATGTGGTAAATTCTCAAGATTTTATTTTTGCCTCCTATATCCCAGACTGGGCAATGGAGAAGATGGCAACCTGGAAATAACATGTGGTGCAGACAGAAAATCGCTAGTAAAAGCCTGTTTTCTCTAACCAGAGTATCAGGAGAACTGCCTACCAAAAAAGATCTTTAGCTAAAAACGACTCTACTCCAGTCAAAAACCACAGGAAACAAACAAACAAATAAACAAACAAATAAAAGTAAAAATAAAATAAAGTAACAAATATGGTCCCACACTCACCTGTACCAGCAAATGTCAAGTGGATAGAGGAGGCTCCCACTCTCTCTGGGCTATAACAAGATACTCCTTCCTTTCCTTGCTATAATAGTGTCAGAGAAGGCTAGGCCAAGTATGAGAAGTTCTATTCTTGCAGAAGGTACTGACCTCCTCTCCTTCATAATATGTATTTAAAATACCTCATGAAAACAAGTAATCAGGCATAAATCTAACAAAACATGTACAGACCTTAAATGCTGAAGAAAATAAAACTCTACTGAAAGTGATCAAAGAAGGTTTAAATACATAGAGAGACTAACTCAATATATTATGATAAAAATTATTTCCATATTGAATGCAGGTTTAACACAATTCTCATCAAAAGACACAACAAAGTTTTTGGAGATATGGACAAGATTTTTCTAAGTTTATTTAATTTGAATGTAAATAATTAGAATAGCTAAGATAATTTTAAATAACCAGGAAAAAAGTATATGTGGGGTTGATAGTGAATCAGTCTACATTATTTTCAGACTGTGTGATATTGGCAGAAAAATAGACACATAGATAAATGAAACCAATTGAGATCCCAGAAATAGCCCCACACAAGTATGGCCAAATGAAGGCTTGCCTGAGCCCAGCAGATGGAGGATGCAGTAGCCAGGAGCATGCTGCTGTACTCCTGCTTAGGCAACTTTAAGACTCTGACTTAAAAAAAAAAGTCAATAGAAGAAGAAATCATTCTTTCAACAAATGTGGCTGGAACAATTGGAAATCCATAAGCAAATAAATAACTTGTAACGTTGTATCTAAACTTTACACTTTATATAAAATTCAATGCAATGTAGATCACAGATGTATAATATTTGGGAGAAAAAATGCTATAGGTCAAAACTTTTGATATCTAGAGCTAGACCAGAAGTTCTCAGATTTGACACCAAGAACATTACTTACAAATGAAAATATTAATCCACTGGATATTTTCAAAATTAAAATATTTTGATCTGAGAAATATTATGCTAAAAGAATGAAAAGATAGAATATAGACTGAAAAAAATATTGCAAAGCACATATCAAAAAAATAACTAGTATGTAAAACATGAAATCTCTCAAAACTCAATAGGAAAAACAAAAGCAAAAACAAGCAATCCAAATAGAAAACTGACAAAAGGCAGAAAGGGATATTTCACTAAAAAATATGTTATATTGTATATTTTCTGTACATTATGATGTTTTGACTTTTTTTAGTAAATCTTTTCAGCTGAAGAAAGACTATCTCTCTCTGGGCAAGCCAATTCTTAGAGCTACCAAAAGGCTAAGCTGGGAGAAAGTCTTTGATATGCAAACTATCCAGACCCACACCTTCTCTATCTGACCTGTGTTTCATAGGAGGCAATATTCATCTTCCCTCAGCATCCCAGGGTCAGGTATCAGACAACTAGAGACCATTCTATAGCTTAGAGGCTCCCCAGGATTTTTCCAACTAGCCAATCCTAAATTGTTTACACTGCCCTGCTTTTCCTTTCCCAGGGAAACCCCAATAAAGGCTCTTACCTTCTGTCTCCTGAGCACCCTGATGTCTTTCCCATATATGTTGCTCTGCATGGTCTGCCATGCTTCCTGTCTCTAAGACCTGTAAATATAACAAACTTTTATTTTTTTATTGAACCTCTCCAGTTTCTCTTTTTATGATCATACTTTACTGACTGTATCATAAAATGACGCAAAGTAATTAGCAGCATAAACAGTATAGTCTAGTCATAGGTGAGAGGGTTCTTAAAAGATGCCTCTTAACAACTTGGCTTACTAATTGGCTATTTCAGTCTGGCTCTACCATAAGTTTCAGTATCATGTTATTATTTTTTTTTTCTGCATGACACTCTATGCTGTGTTGTGTTGTCTCTTGGGGATTACCAACAGTTCCTACTCTAAACTGTGAATATTGGTGTTTTCTTGTTTTGTTCTGTTTTATTTAAAGCCCAGAAACTCCACTTTTGACCAGCGCTGACTTGGCAAGTTGAGGAGAAAGATTTTCCTATTGTTTCCCAGCAGACAGGTCTAATTTACTAAAAATACAACGAAACTTCCCTTCTCGCAGCCAGCAAAGGCACAATAGGTATTAGATGTCAGGTATTAGATGCTCAGTTCAAGTTAATGTTCTTCATGTTCTACCCTATACGTAACCAGTGATGAGGCATCTCCTTCAAGAGAAGACTGTCTACCACAGAGATCTAAAAAGTTCCATGCTGATGGTAGCCCGTTCTTTACTGCACCCCTTGCTTCTGTTGCTTTTTGTTGCCTGCCATTTTGAGTATCACAAATTCTATTCATGGAAATCTGTGACTCAGTATTTAAAAAAAAAGGGGAGGAGGCAGAGAAACACTTTGTTAGGAATATATTATTGCATATCCTAAGACAATGGAGGAAATTTCTCAATTGATTTGAGATTGCAAATCTTCCAGTCCGTTTTCTTGAGTACTCTTAAGTGCAGCTGCCTATTGACATGGTAATAGTCTCCTTGAAGCCAATTCCAAAAAACAAAAGGCAGAGAAGTTGAACTTTATGTACCCAGTAAATGTCAGCTCTAGATTACTAATTGATTTAAAAACAATCCCCCCAAAAAAGAAAAAAAAAAAAAAACTCTAGATACTGGGGAGAAAATAAAGGTAAATAAATTATTTGCACATATATATTTTAATATAAATAAATGATAAATTTTACATATGTATGCATATATAATATATAACTAAATTATAACATAGTTCCATAATTTAATAAACTAAAAATTCATATAGTAAATTATATATTAAAGAGCTTACATAATTGTATAGCAAAAAGATTTAAAGGACATACATTGGTTTCTGTTCCTCTGCAACATAGGCTTTAAATGATCACTAGCATTTGCTAAAATGCCTCAATTCACAATCGTCCATGGACTTAATCAAGACTGGAGTACAAATTATAATTATACTTAGAAACCCCATTCAATTTAAGCATTGTATGCTTTTTAACCTTAAAAATTAACTAAATGTAAAATAGAGGAAGAACCATATGCCTCACTTTAACTATAACCTTGCCTAAATTTCACATAATCATAGTGCCCATTGCTGTAAAATATTGCATATTGGGCATAAACATTTGAGCATAATGACTAATAAGTTAAAATTGAAATAAATCTTTGGCACTTACAAATTAACTTGATAAAATGGGACCCTTATGGGCCCCAGTTAAAATAGTTAATATGGTCTAATATAACGTAAACCAGTGCCAACAAGAATGAAAACCTGTTGTATGAAACCTAATCAATATTGGAGTGATTAACCTCACTGTTTCTCCATTTTACAGATCAATTTTGCCTATTCTTAAACATTGGCAAAATAAATGTGGCCTCGTGATGAATTATTCAACCTTAATGCTGTGATCCCATTCATTAGAGCCCCATAGCCAATATGCAATTGAGAAGCAATAAATATTTTTCTCACAGAGGTGGCTCATGTGTTCTGTTCAGTGACTATTTCAACATGCTCTCAGTTGTAGTCTGAATACAGTTCTAAAGGGACACAATACACCCTTTCCAGGAGATCCAAGGAGTACCTCATCAGCTGTGTCATCACACACAATCCTTCTAGGCAATGTCTTTATATTCACCTTTCTTTAAGTGCACAGGTATGACATTACATTAATATACCCTCCTTTGTGGTGATTCATTTGACTTGCTCATTAAGGACCAATATCTTAGTACTTTAACCAGTGGAGTACTTTTTAATATTTTGGGGGGTCTAGTGGCAACATATTCCTTAGTCACAAATTTTACTTCCAAATTACTGCCAACAGAAAGTTTTTTTAGCGCCCTCAGAAACTCCTTCACTTAGAGGCCTTGACAATCTCTTCTCATGTCTCCAGGGGTCTCTGGACCACTTATGTCAGCCATTAGTTCTTTAAGGGTAAAACATTGCCCATTTAGTTCTTGTGTCATATACTATTAAAATATCAAATGATTGACTACTTATAGGACTTTCTTGAAAATAAAGGCTTTCACAAACCCTGAGCATATGATGCTTCATATCCAGCTGTTCTTTATACCTTGGGACAAGGAAACAGCACTCTATGAGCTCAAAATTGCTACTGAGACTACTCAGATAGAATGTAATGAAACTGAGCCCTCTGGTGTACTTCACCTGTAGGAGGGGGTGGCTTTCCATATCCTCAGTCTCTTTCTCGATGCCAGAGTGCTGGAAGAGGTCGCACATTCTTCAGATCCTTTGATTATCTGAAAAGTTCCTTGAGATTAAAACTCCATTAACTGTAATGAGAGTTTGTAGACTGTGGATGGCATAGCTAACCATCATGAGTGATGGAGCTTAAAATTGTACAAGTTATATCATTTTCAACAAATACTATGCTTTATTTGAATAAAAATGATATGGCTAATTTACCTCTTTTGAGATTATGCCCGCTAAATATCCATCTCTAAATTATTATATATTATGAGTTGAATTGCATACCCTAAAAATATATATGTTGAAGACCTAACCCCCAGTACTTCAGCACATGACATTATTTAGAATTAGGGTCTTTGCAGAAGTAGTCAAGTTAAGGTCGATCCGAATCCAATGTTACTAGTGTCCCTATGAAAAGGAGGAATTTGAACACAGAGTAGACAAACATAGAGGAGGAAGATAATGGAAAGACATATTTTCACAAGATGTATATAGCCAGGTGACTGGAGTGATGAATCTATAAGCCAAGAAACATCAAGGATTGCTCCAAGCACCAGTAGCTAGGAAAGACGAATACTTTAATTTCAAACGTCTAGGCATCAGAGCTGTGAGACAACACATTTTGTTTGTTTGTTTTAAGCCACCAAGTTTTTGGTACTTTGCTATGTCTGTATAGGAAAATTTTACACCATAGTGCGTCTTCAAGTCATTTTTTCAATTGGAAATGGTGTTTTATGAAAAATAGTGACTACTTCATCTCACTATTGAAACAATCCCACAAGACATGTATTTCAAGGTTATTACTATATTTTCTTAAAGTAGAAGTTCTTCATGCATACTCCCATTTGTCACATACAGCATTAAAAGATATGTACTCATGAACTGACTTTTAATAAAAATTTTTTAAATTTTATTTTTTGTTTGCATTAAAATGACAAGAATTTTAATCAAATGTTAACATTATATGAATTTCTTTTAGCTATACAATTTTTCTTTTTTTTTTCCTTCTTTAAAATTTCAGTAGCTTTTGGGGATACAAATAGTTTTTAGTCTTGACTTTAAGAATACCCATCACCCCAAGCTGTGAACATTGTAACCAGTAGTTGATATTTTTATCCCTCCAGCTCGTTCCTTCCTCCCCCTTCTGAGTCTCCAGAGTCCATTGTAATGATTACACCATTCTCTATGCCTTTGAATATCCTTAGTGTAGCTCTCACTTATAAGTGAGAACATGCAGTGTCTGTTTTGCTGTTCCTGAGTTAATTTGCTTAGGATGATGCTACCCAATTCCTTCAAAGTTGCTGAAAAAGGAATTATTTTATTATTTTATAGTTACATAGTATTCCACAATGTATATGTACTACGTTTTGATTTTCCACTGATCAGTTGATGGACATTTGATTCCACATTGCTGCAATTCTGAATTCTGTTGTGAACGTGTGAGTGCAGATGTCTTTTTTATATAACCACCTCTGTTTCTTAGGGTAGATGTCTAGCAGTGAAATTGTTGGATCAAATGGTAGGACTACTATTAGTTCTTTGAGAAATCTCCATACCACTTTCCATAGAGGTTGTACTAATTTATACTCTCACCAACAGTGTATAAGTGTTCCATTTTATCTGCACCTGTGCCACCATCTACTTTTTTTTTTAATAATGGCCATTCTGACTGGTATAAGGTGTTATCCCTTCATTATGGTTTTAATTAACAGTTTCCTGATGTTGAACATTTTTTTCATAAGTTTGTTGGCCATTTGTATATATTCTTTTGAGTGATGTCTGTTCATGTCATTTGTCCACTTTTTAATGGAGTTATTTACTTTATTACTGCCAATTTGAGTTCTTTGTATATTCTGGATATTAGAACTTTGTCAGATGTATAATTTGTGGATATCTTCTCCCATTCCATAGATCTCCTATTTTCTCTGTTGATTATTTATTTTGCTGTGCAGAAGCTTTGTAGGTTAATTAAGTCCCATTATTTATTTATTTATTTATTGCTTTGTTGTTGCATTTGCTTTGGGGGTTTTTGCCATACATTCTTCTCTAGGCCAATGTCCAGAAGAGTTTTTTCTAGGTTTTCTTCTTGGATTTTTATGGTTTCAGTACTAACATTAAGTCTTTAATCCATCTTGAGTTAATTTTTGTATAAGAGAAAGGGTAGGGATCAAGTTTCATTTTTTTGACATGTAGCTTTCTGATTTTCCCAGCACCATTTGTTTCTTTTCCCCCATGTTTATTTTTCTTCTTTGTTAAAGATCATCATGTTTTAGATATTTGAGTTTATTTCTGGATTCCCTATTCTATTCCATTGGTCTGCTTTTGTATCAATACCATGATTTTTTGGTTACTACAACCATGTACTATAATTTAGTCAGTTAATGTGATGTCTCTTACTTTGTTCTTTTTTATTAGGATTGCTTTAGCTCTTTTGGCTCTTTTTTTATTCCATATGAATTTTAGCATTTTTTTCCAATTCTGTGAAAAATTATGTTGGTAGATTGAAAGAAATAACATTGGATCTGTAGATTACTGTGGGTAATATGGTCATTTTAGCAATGTTGATTCTTCCAATTTATGAGCATGAGATATTTCCTCATTTGTTTGTGTCCTCTATAATTTTGTTCATCATAATTTTGTACTTTCCCTTGTAGAGATCTTTCCCTTCCATGGTTAAATTTATTCCTATTTTAGCTTTTGAGCTTTTATTGTAAATTGAATTGAGTTCTTGGTTTGAATCACAGCTTGGTTTCTATTGGTGTATAGCAGTGCTAGTGATTTGTGTGTGTTGATTTTTAATCTTGAAACTTTACTGAATTCACTTATCAAGTCCAGGAGTCTTTTGGAGGAATTTTTAGCATTCTCTAGATATAAGATTATATTGTCAGCATAGAGAGACAGTTTGAATTGTTTTTTCCAATTTGAAAATGCTTTATTACCCTTTTTTGCCTAATTTCGCTAAGACTTCCAGCACCTTTGAATAGGGGTGATAAATCTGGGTATCCTTGCCCTGCTCCAGTTCTGAGGGGGGATGCATTCAACTTATCTGTATTCAGAATAACATTGGTTGTGGGTTTGTTGTATATGGGTTTCATTATTTTGAGTAATGTCCCTTCTATGTCTATTTTGCTGAGGGTTTTCATCATGAAAGCATGCTTTTTATCAAATGCTTTTTCTGCACCTATTAATATGATTATATAATTTTTGTTTTTAATTCTGTTTATGTAGTAGATCACACTTATTTACTTGCATATGTTGAAATACCATTGTATCCCCAGAATAAAACCCACTTAGTTATGATGAATTTTTTAAAAATATATTGTTGAATTCAGTTTGCTAAATTTTGTTGTGGAATTTTGCATCTATGTTCATAAAGGATATTGGTCATCAGTTGTATCTTTTCCTGGCTTTGGTATCAGACTGATATTGGTCTCATAGAATGAATTAGGGAAAATTCCCTCTTCTTCAATTTTGTGAAATAACTTCAATAAAATTGGTGCCAGTTCTTTGATGGTCTGATAGAATTTAGCTGTGAGACCATCAGGTCTTGAATTCTTTTTGTTGGGAGATTTCTAATTACTGTTTCAATCTTGTTACTCATTATTTATCTATTTAGGGTTTCTATATCTCTTTTTGATTCAAAGTTAGTGTTGTATGTTTCCAAGAATTTATCCATTTTTTTCTAGATTTTCTAGTTTCTTGCATAGAGGTGTGCGCAATAGTCCCAGATGATTTTTTGGATTTTCATTGTATCAGTTGTAATGTCTCCATTTTCATTTCTGATTGTGCTAATTTGCACCTTTTCTCTGTTTCTTAACCTGCTAGCAGTCTATCAATTTTGTTTATCTTTCCAAAGAAGCAACGTTTTGTTTCATTGATGTTTCGCATTGTTTTATTTATTTTAATTTCATTTAGTTCTGCTTTGCTCTTCACTATTTATTTTCTCCTGCTGGCTTTGGGTTTAGTTTGTTCTAGCTTTTCTAGTTCTTTGCTTTTCTAGTTCTCTGTTTTTTTAGCTCCTTGAAGTGTGATGTTAGGTTGCTGATAAATTATCTTTCAGTGTTTTAAGCACTATAAATTCTCCTCTTAACTCAGTTTTGCCTGTGTTCCAGAGGTTTTGATAACTTATCTTGTTGCCATATGTTTCGATGAATTTTTAAATTTCCATCTAGATTTTATGTTCATCTGGATTTCAAAAATCATTCAGGAGCAGATGGTTTATCTACCTTTTTTGGGGGGGTTCTGCTTCATGAGTTCTTCTTGGAGTTAATTTATAGGTATATTCCACTGTGGTATGAGAAGGTACTTGATATGGTTTTGATTTTCTTGAATGTACTGACACTTTATTTGTGACCTATCTTATGGTCTATTTTGGAAAATGTTCCATGTGCTGATGAGAAAAATGTATATTCTATAGTTTGGGATGGAATGTTCTGTAGAACATTCCATTTGATCTAGAATCCAGATTAATTCCAATGATTCTTTGTTGAATCTCTACCTTGATGATCTTTCTATTTCTGTCAGTGAAGTGTTTCAGCCTCTAAAGCTTATTGTATTGATGTCTATTTTTTTTTTTTTAGATCTGGTAGAATTTGCTTTATAAATTTGGGGCTTTTGCATTAGATGAATATATTAAAACTTGTCATGTCTTCTCATTGGATTGATTCCTTTATCATTATATAGTAACCATCTTTTTTATTGTTGTTAAAGTCTATTTTATCCGACTATATATTGTTTACTCCTGCTTATTTTTGGTTACACATTTTCATAAAATACTTTTCTCCACACCATTGCCTTGAGTCTATAGGAGTCTTTGTGAGTTTAGTGGGTCTCTTGAAGGTAGAAGATATTTTGGTTGTGATTTATTTATCCAATCTGCCAGTCTATATCTTGTTTTTTATTTTTGTTTTTTTTTTTTTAGTTGGAGTCTCACTCGGTTGCCCAGACTGGAGAGCAGTGGCCACTCCCGGCCACCGCAGCCCGGCTGATTCAGTCTATATCTTGTTATGGGGCACTGAGATCATTTACATTCAGAATTATTAAAGACATTTACAGTACTATTTCATTCATCATACTGGATGTTATCTGGTTGATTTATTTATATTTTCTCTGTTGTGGTGGTGTTCCATATGGCCTGTAAACTTTTTGATTTGCAGCATTATTCTATCGGTGTATACTAACCTTCATTTTCAGTATTTAGAACTCTTTTGAGCATTTCTTGTAGAGCTAGAATAGTGGTGACACATTCCTTCAGTGTTTGCTTGTCTGCAAAGGACTTTATTTCTCCTTTATTTATGAAACAGTTTTGCGGGATACAAAATACTTGGCTGAATGTTATTCTGATTGAAGATATTGATGATGGACCCCGACACCTTCTGGCTTGTAGGGTTTCTTCTGAAAAGTCTGCTGATAGTCTGATAGGTGTACCTTCATAAGTTATGTGATATTTTCATCTCCCTGCTTTTTAAATTCTTTCCTTCACATTAACTTTGGATAGCTAGATGATTATATGCCTTGAGGATAACCTTGTTTTAATGAATCTTATGTGGATTTTTTGGGCTTCTTGTAGCTGGATCTGTAGGTCTCTGGAAAGGCCAGGGAAGTTTTCCTTTATTATTCCCTGAAATAGGTTTTCCAAAACTGTTGCTCGCTCATGTTTCTGAGGAACACATGATTTTTAGGTTTGTTTATTTTACTTAATCCCACATTTCTTGGAGACGTTGTTCCACTTTCTTGATTCGTTTTTCTTTATTGTTTTCTGATTAATTCAAAAGACTTGTCTTCAAGTTCTGAGATCATTTTTTCTGTTTGTTCTAAGCTACTGGTACATTTCCAGAATTTCAGATTTTTTTTTTCCAGGTGACTATTTTTTGAAGAGTTTTTCATTCATTTCCTGAAGAGTTTTGTTTTCTTTTTTTTTTAATTGTGTTGGTTTTCAATTTGCTTCTGAAATTCACTGATCAATTTTTTAATAAACCTTTTGAATTTTATGTTCGAAATGTCACAAATTGTATTTTGGTTAGGGTTTGTTGCTAAAAAGTTGGTGTGGTCTTTTGTGCATGTTGGAGAACGACTTTTTCATATTGTTTTGGGTAGACTATTTCTTCTTATTTAGGGACAAGGTAGCTGACATAGGTGCTGTTAGAACTTTTTTGGTTGTATATTGCCTTGGTATGGTGCATGTTTCAGTTTTCAGCTGTGGTAGTCCTGTGTTAGGTACTTGCATTGGCTCATGGCATCTTAAATGGCCAGAGAGGTTTGAGAGGTGGTGTCAGCTGGAATTTGGGACAAGGCCTTCCCCCAAAGTTGAAGTATTATATTTGATGTTGTGGGCTATACTGTTGACTTCCAACCACATGGTGGCAATTGTGAGAGAAAGCCAGTTGCAATGGTGGCTGTAAGGTTTCTCCTTGGCAAGTGTTACTTCAAGGAAGTACCCAGTCAGCTTAGGATGAGGGCAGGGCTCTGGGGATTTCTCAAGTTCTCTATTTTTTTGAGCCTTCAAGGGGAGTCCAAAGGAAAGGAACTGAAGCACCTTGCAAGTGTGCATTTTTGATTACCCCAGTGGGGATTAAAAGAATTCCCAGGCATCTGGAGTAAAGCCATTGTGCAGAAGAGCTTACACAGTGAATGAGGAGTCCCACCCGGATCCTGTGTTGGCCTTGGGCAATCTGTGATCAGAATGTCAAAATGCAGCCAACCTCAGGGCCTCAGTAGTTCTCAGATAACCCTCCCAGCTAGGAATTCCCTGCAACTGTGGAGTATATGTTTAGGGTCCATCCATTCCCAGGCTGGCTGGAAAGCAGCTGTACCTGAGAGAGTTTCCTGGAAATGGGTTGAGTTTCAAGGGTTGAGTCTCTTGGAAAGGGTTACTGACACTACTTAAGTCTTTTTTCCTGTACCACTCCATGGCAGAGCATGGTTTCCTCATTGTATCTGGAGGTTGTAGTGGATTGTGGTTATGCAGGTGAGAGTCTTGCTAGTTCCAGCAATAATTTATGGATTTTTTTCCTTCTTCTTCTTTGCTCTAAGTGAATATGATCACTGTATTGGAGAGTGATGAGACATGCTACTGGATCTGTTTTTCTCTGCATGCCAAGGAAACTCTTTCTATCTTGGTTTACTCTGTAGGAGAAACACACTCTAGCTGCCTCATATTGGCCATCTTGATCCTCCTAAAATCAATAATTTTGTTATCTAAACAATCATTCTTAAATGTTTTTCTGATGTATATATTTTTTTATTTTTTTTGAGTTGGAATCTCATTCTGTCGCCCAGACTGGAGTGCAGTGGCTGCTCCCAGTCACTGCAGCCTCAACCTGCTGGGGCTCTGGAGATCCTTTTGCCTCAGCCTTCCAAGTAGCTGGAACTACAGGCATGCTACCACACCCAGGTAATTTTTTGATTCATTGTAGAGATGAGGTCTCACCAAGTTGCCCAGGTGGGTCTCAAACCCGCAGGCTCAGGCAATCCACTCACCTCAGCCTTCTAAGGCACGGGATTACAGGCTGAGCCACCGAGCCCGGCTGATGTATATTTTTTAAACTGTGAGTGAGTGACATAAAGTACACAACGACCACTAGTATTGTTTGAAGTCACTGCCTTGATTTTATCTAGATTAAATACAGATGTGGAAAATACCCCAGAGATGGCAAGCCACAAGATATTTTTATTCATTCCCTATTGCTGCTGAAAAAATTGCCCACACACTTAGTGGTATGAAGCAACACACGTTCATTCTCTTGCAAATGTGAAAGTCAGAAGTTCAGAATGCATCCTACTGGACTGAGAACAAGGTACCAATAAGACTGAATTCCTTCTGAAAACTCTAGGGGAGAATCTATTTCTTTGCCTTTTCCACATTCTATAATTTGCCTATATTCCTTGGCTCAACACCTCTTCCTCCAGCTTAGATTCCACCAGCACAGCATCTTCAAATTTCTCTCTGATTCTGACTCTCCTGTCTCCTACTCATAAGGATTCATGTGATAAGATTGGGTCCACATTATCTCTCCATCTCAAGAGTCTGAACTGAACTAAAGCTGCAAAGTTTCTTTCATCATGTAAGGTAGCATTTCCAGAGGTCTGGGGATTAGAATGTGGACATTTTTAGGGGGCCATTTATTGAGCTATCACACATATACTTAATTCATTTCTCCAAGTGACTTATATTCTTGTTCTCTGGCATATAAAAGCAAATACAAATCCATTATCACACACACACACACACACACACACACACACACACACACACACACACACACACAAAGAAAGAGAGAGAGAGAGCGAGAGAGAGAGAGATTCTAACATTAGTTCAGGTATTTCATGCAATTTTAGAGAACCTAGGAAAATTATATTCATCAAATTTTTATCACATTTATTATTGCTTTCAACAAAAACTTATGTGGGTGGCATGCTGCCTTTTTTTGTGTGTGTGCTTAGAGTTATAACTCAGAAAGTTAAGGAGAAGTTAAGTTCTCATCACTTAAAATAGCTGGGAAAATGTACTAGAAAACATTTACAAGTGATGCTGGTAAAGGAAGAGACGGTAGAGGAAAGAAGTGAGAAAAAAATGCTATCTACTCTTTTTGGTGTTGAGAATGTTCTCTATCTGGCTGGAACTGTAAAAATGAACTGAATCCTTTCATAGTGTACCATAAGTAAAAATAAATGGATTCTAAATATAGCATGTGGTGCAAAATATCTTTTTAGTAAGGGTTGTGTTTGCGCATTGCACTTCCTCTTCATTCAAAAACTTAAGTACATTCATAATAATGCATAAGGAAACACAAGATCTTCGTGGCAATCCAGTTCAATGGTATACAAAATCAATCCATTAGCTGAATAGCCAAATAATTAAACTTAAAAATGTGTAAAGTTAGATAAATTTAAGTAAACATTTTCATTGTTGGGGGAATTGGCATCTAAATTATTTATATAACTATCTGAATGTTCTCTTTTATTTTCTCTGTTTGGATATAAATAATACAAAGTGAAAACTGCAAAGAAAAATTATTCCATATTTCACTTAGTCTCAATTTTATTCTTGATGAGGCTTTCTTATACTGTCTTAAAAATATATCCAGCCCTATCTTTCTTTTGAACTAAGCTTTTGATTTACTTTTCTCTGTGCTTTATAATGAAAAGATGCAATCATATCTTCTATCTCCTTTGACTCTTCAAAGGAAAAAAACAAATTTTAACTCTAACTTTACATTTTGCATCAATAAAATTGCAAATAAATGTTAGTTTATTTAATGTATGTTTTATCTCCTGATAATAGTAGAACATATATATTTAATAAAACTGAAACAAAAAATTTTGTACTTTAAATAAATTATGAGGACAAGCTGAGTTAATATGTAATGGAGGAGAAAAAACATCTTCAGCCATATAAATGATAAACCAAGTCTCAATGTGGAGAGGAAAATATGTTATGTCAAAATAAGTTCTGGCTAGTTTGATCTACTAACTTAAGAAGTGAAAAAGGCTAAATAAACTCTTGCACTGTGTCCTGTTATTGTTAGATAGCTATATGTTAACATTTGGTGATAATTCAAATCTTGAAGTTCCAAAATTACTGAAAATGAATTAGAAAAAATGCTCCAGAAATATTTTTACTTTTTCAGTTGATACTCTAGTTATGAAAAATACGTTTTGTAAATCAATAGCAACAACCAACTTGAAATATTTCATACTCCTCTTATTTAGCAGAAACTTCCAATAAATGAGTTAGGTCATTTCAGTTGATCTAGCAATCAGCACACTGAATTACTAGTGTTGCCTATGATTTATCAGAAACCTATTCAAATTTCCCTAATCTAAATCACTCCTATAGTTATTGCTACAGACATTCCTATATTAAAACCATTATTAGGGAAGTTCCAAATACAACTATGGTAGAGAAACTTGGAAACTCACTGGTAAGTAGCTTGAAGTTTTGTATTACTTAGCACAGAGTTGAGTAAACTCTCAAATTTAATTTATCTAAAACTCAGGATAATTATATTGATGTGTAGGTGCTGAAATATGTACATAAATATTTGTATCCATGTAGATTTTACTTCTAAATATGCATTGTTTTTATTAGGAAATGTAAAATGGAGGAGAAAAAAACATCTTCAGCCAGATAAATGATAAACTAAGTCTTAATGTGGGAAGGAAAATATGTTATGTCCAAATACCTTCTAACTATTTTGACCTGTTAGTTTAATAATTTTTTGATGGTTGTTGTTTATGTTGAAATTTTAGATGGTATTCATTCCAGCAGGTTTAACTAGTGTCTTAAAGAATGATAATCACCTGACTCATCAATTTTGTTTTCTCCTAATTGAAAAGAGCTACATCCGATGACGACTTAGATTAGAGAGAGAAAGAGAGAGGAGAGAGATAGAATGAGAGAGAGAGAGAGAGAGAGAGAGAGAGAGAGAGAATAGCTATTAGTATTTTTCATCCTTTGTTAGAAAATACAGTGGATTTTTTTAAATTAGTTTTATTTCTCTCCTCTTTGGCTCAGTAATCCAAATTAACATAAATACACGATGTTCCACTAGTCACACAGATAAGTTTAAATTGATCATATCAGGGTAAAGTACAGGAGATTTCTATTGCTCTGGATTAACAAAGAGCTCCTTCTTAGGATGATATGGAGTGCAAATAATAAGCCTAGAACCATTATAGTCATTGTGTAGTCATGAATTAATTCTTTCACAGGATAAAGCCAGCACATAGAGTAAGGGAGGGAAGATGATCGCAAATAAATGTTGCCAGAATAAGTTATGTATAAGATATGTGTAGTCATATCTACTTGTAGAGTCATATTTACTTGTAGTTATGTAAGGCAATAAATTCATTTCATTATATAAAGCTGTTTGAGTTGGGTTTAGCACAACATACAAATGAAAATATTTAAACATTTATATTTACATATACTCCTTGTATATGACATTTCTATTTCCAAATGTTCCAGTTGTAATATAATTATTAAAGAAGTTGTCTCACAACCTCTTCCAAGTAGATCAGTGAATCACTCAATTCCATTACTAATTACACATAATTGAACAAGGATTAAACTGATACAAATTTGTACCCATAGCTGACCAGAGACATCAATTGAATGATTTGACAAAGAAAGATGATTATATAAAAATTCTCTCTCATAAACCTGAAAATAAGAAACTTAAAAAATTAAGAAGGTGAATGAATATCATAAAAACATGTAGTAAAATCAATGTTACAGAGGCATTATAGTTCACTGGTACACTGCAGTTCACTGGAAAGCAAAACAAAAATAAGTTAATAAACTGAGAGAAGCTGAATGGCTGATAGAGCAAAGACAAAGAGTAGATCACCTATCTAGTCTCCTGTCTGCAGTGTTTCTGCCAAATTCATCTGCCACACTTCTACCAGCAGTATCATTTGATAACAGAGCTGACTATTTTCTCTCTCTTACTTAAAATTCTCTAATTTATGTCTAAGTTAGATAAGCGTCTAAATCAGAGCACTTATTAAGCTCATTTTCTCCATGATCTGGACTCCTATTCATATCTTCTGAAAAAAGTCTCTGTTACCGTATATCCATTCCATTAAGTTCTTAATTATTTCTTGAACATGTTATATATTTCAAATGAATGCATTTTTATTTTAGTACATATATTTTCTACATTCAGAAATATAGTTTTCTTTTTTATTACTAAGTCTCCTCATTCATTTATAAAATACTTTTTATATTTTTAGAGTGCATTATATACTGGTCACTATACTTGAAAATGGTTTAATAATAGTGAATGTAAGAGATGCTACTTGTGCATACTTATAGTGGAAGTGGCAAGCAATAAAAAGTAAGTAAATAAATGTATAATTACAGTCTTTATTAAGTGCTATTAGTAAAACAAGGCTAGTTCTATGATAGAATGAAATAGGAAGTCCTAGAATGTTTTAGGCAGGAAAATAACTTGATATATTTATTTGTTTTATTTTGATTTAAAAATAAAGATTGTATATATTCAATGTGTACAATGTGATTATTTCATATATGTGTGCAATTGTGTAATGATCACAATTAAATTAATCAACATATCCATCACTGCACATATTTTTTCTATGCATGTGTGCACGTGTGTGTGTGTTTGATAAGGATACAATCTATTTGCTTAGTAAATTTCAAGTAAAAGTGCAGTATTTACAAAATTTTTTGATTATAGAGCTGTGGGGTACAAGTGAGGATTAACTACTTAAGTAGGCTGCATGCAGGTGAAGTTTGGGCTTCTAACTGGCCCTCACTCCTCCTGGTAGTGGGCCAGGTTCACTTTGTATTGTTATATTCCCCCCATCCTCTTCCCTCAGAACCCTAGCAGTGCCCAGTGATTACTGATCCCATCCTAGTGCTAATGTGACTAGTGTTCAGGGCTCACTTATGAGTGAGAACACGCAGTATTCAGTTATTTGATTCCATGACTGTTCACTTAGTATGCTGATTTCCCACTCCTTCCAAGCTGCTATGAAGTCTATGATCTTGTTCTTCTATGGATGTGCAATACTCCACTGTGTATCTGTACCACAATTTCCTTATATGTATCCCATTTTCTTTAAATATTGTTAATGATAGTCACCATGCTGTATATTATATCATCATAAAAAAACTGAAAGTTTGTATCCTTTGCCCAAAATCTTCCCATGTTCATCAGGTATATTGGTCTGTAGTTTTATTGTTGTTGTGTTCTTGCCTGATTTTGGTATCAGGGTGATACTGACTTTACAAAAAAATTGAGGATTCCCAATTTTGGGGGGTACAGTTTTCATAAGAGTGGCAATAGTTATTTTTTGTACATCTGATAAAATTCAGTTGTGAATCCACCTGATCCTGGGTTTGTTTGAAGATTTTTTATTACTGATTTAATCTCAACACTTGTTATTGGTCTGTTCAGGACTTCCTTCTGGCTAAATTTTAGGAGGTTGTATGTTTCCAAAAATTTATCCATTCCCTCTAGATTTTCTTGTTTGTGAACATAGTTTTTTACAATGTCTCTGATGATCTTTTGAATTTCTGCCATATCAATTATAATGTCTCCTTTTCCATTTATGATTTTGCTAACTTGAAACTTCTCTTTTGTTTGTTAGTCTAGCTAGTGGTCTATGAATTTTGTTTATATTTTCAAAGAACCAACTTTTTGTTTTGCTGATCCTTGAATTGTTTTGTCACAATATCATGTAGTTTTGCTCTGACTTTTGCAATTTATTTTTTTCTGCTAGCTTTGGGTTTGGATTGTTATTCTTTTTTGAGGAAAACAATATATTTTCAGATGAGCTCCCAAATTAAGAAAGGAACTTTTGAACTAGATCTTGAAATAAACAAAAGACAATGGATGCCATTTAGGAAATCTATAGATGAAAATTTTATATATGATTTATAGAAACAAGCAAAGTTCCAATGAGGCTCCTCAAGCTTGGAAAATATTATTTGGAGTCAAATTCTCTGGTGAGGTGGAAAGATATATATATGGATTCGAAGAATCAACATTGTTAAGATGTCCAGCCTACTCAAGGCAATCTACAGATTTAACGCAATACCCATTAAACTACCAGCAGTAGTCTTCTTAGACCTAGAAAAGACAATACAGGAATTCATAGGGAAACAAAATGACTGTGAATCACCAAAACAATACTCAGAAAAAACAAAAACAAAAACAGGAGATATCACACTCCCAGACTTTATACTCTATTATACATATATTTGCACTTTTATTTTATTTTAAAGATGTGGGGTATAATTCAGGGTTAGGTATACAAATGTTCATTATGCAACACCTTGTTGATGAGGTGTTCCCTCCCTCCCCTAGGCAGATTCCCGCTGCTGCCAATCCTTTTTTTATAGTATTACAATAATTGTTCAAGGTCTGCTTATGAGTGAGAACAAGTGATACTCAGTTCTTTGTTTCTATGAAATGTCACTCAGTATTATAGACTCTAAGTCCATCCAGGTTGCTGTGAAGTTCATGATTTTGTTCTTTATGGCTGCGTGATATTCCATCATGCATATATGCCACATTTTTTAATCCAGTCCTCTTTTGATGGGCAGCATGGTTGGTTCCATGTTTTTGCTACTGTGATCAATGCTGTGATCAATGTGTAAAAATACGTGTGCAGGTATATCTTTTTTATAGAGTGATTTGAGTTCTTCCAGGTATATTTCCAGTAGGGAGATTGTGGCATCATATGGAAGATCAATTTTTAGATCTCTTAGGAATCGCCACACTGTTTTCCACAGAGGCCTGTACTAGTTTACATTCCCAAGAGCAATGGAGAAGTGTTCCTTTTTCGCTGCATCCTCTTCAGCATCTGTTGTTTTTTGAGTTATTGATGATAGCCATTCTGACTGGAGTTAGGTGGTATCTCAGTATAGTTTTAATCTGCATTTCTTTGATGGCTAGTGAGGCTGAGCATTTTTTTCATGTATCTGTTGGCTGGTCATACATCAAAAACCTCTTTGCACTGAAAAAACACTTTGGCAAAGTCTCAGGATATAAAATCAATGTGCAAAAGACAGCCACACTTCTATATGACAGCAATAAACAAACAGAAACCAAATAAAAAGCACAATCCCATTCACAATAGTCAGAAAAAAATCAGCTACCTTGGCATCTCCCTAACCAGAGATGTGAAAGACCTTTCCAATGAAAACTACAAAACACTGCACAAAGAAATCAAAGGTGACACAAACAAATGATAAAATATTCCATGCTCATGGATTGGAAGAATCAACATTGTTAAGGTGTCCATCCTACCCAAGGCAATCTACAGATTTAACACAATATCCATTAAATTACCAGCAGCATTCTTCTCAGACCTGGAAAAGACAATACAGGAATTCATATGGAAACATAAGTGACAATGAATCGCCAAAACAATACTCAGGGAAAAAAAAGCAAACAAAAACAAAAAAAACTAGGAGATATCACACTTCCACACTTTAAACTCTATTATAAAGCTAATAATTAAAATGGTCTGGTATTGATACAAGAGCAGACATATAGACTAATGGAATAAGATAGAGATTCCAGAACCAAAATTTCCATTTCTCAACCAACTCATCTTCGACAAAGCCTGCATCACCACCAACTGGGGAGAGGAGAACCTATTCAGTAAATGGTGCTGGGAAAACTGGCTGACCACATTCAGAAGATTAAAACAAGATCCCTTCGTATCACCATACACAAAAGTCATCTCTAAATGGATCAAATACCTAAATGTTAAACCTCGAACTACAAGAACCTTAGAAAATGCAGGAAACACCCTTATGGAAAATGGAACTGGCAACCAATTCTTGATCAAAACCCCAAGTACCCACGTCATAAGAGATAAGATAAGATAGACAACCTCATCAAACTGACAAGCTTCTGTAAAGACAAAGAAACCATCAAGAGAGCAGGGAGACAGTCCAAGACTCAGAAAAAATATTTGCCAAATCTATGTTTGACAAAGGCCTGACATCTAGGATCTACAAGGAACACAAGCGTGTCAAAAAAAAAAAAAAAAAAGTTCCATTACAAAGTGAGAAAAAGATATGAATGGATTGTCCTTGTTTCTCTAGTTCCTTAAGGCACAATTTTGTTGTTAAATTATCTTTTTTTTTAAAAATATAGGCATTTAGTGCTATAAGCTTTTCTCTTAGAACTGATTTTTCTGTACCCTAAAGGTTTTTCTTTTTGTGTTTTTCTTTGCATTTGTTTAAAAATGTTTACATTTCTGTCTTAATTTTGTTGTTGACTAAAAGATAATTCAGGAGCAGATTGTTTAATTTCCACGTATTTGTATGGTTTTGAAAGTTGTTATTGGAATTGATTTCTAGTTGTATTTCACTGTGATATGAGAAGATAGTTGATATAATTTTTATCTTTAAAGATTTGTTGACTTGCTTTGTGACCTAACTTATGGTCTATAGCACAGAATGTTCCATTTGATAAGAAGAGCATATATTCTGCTACTGTTGGGTAGAATGTTCTGTAAATATCTGTTAGGTTCATTTAGTCTAAAGTCTATTTTAAGTTCAATGTTTCTTTGTTGAATTTATGTTTAAGTGATCTATCTAGTGCTGTCAGAGAGTTGTCAAAGTATCCTACTAGTGTTGTATTGCTTCCTCTTTTTTATGTCTTATAATATTTGTTTTATTTAAAATATATTTTCATTGGACATAGATACCCTTTCTTACTTTTGGATTCTGTTTGCATGGAATATCTATTTCCAACACTTTACCTTCAGGCTATAAGCATCTTTATCAGTTAGGTGGTTTTCTTGTGAGCAACATATTGTTGGAGTATTTTTTTATCCATTCTTCCAATCTACATCTGTTGTTGTTGTTGTAATCTCTTTTGCCCACATCGGAGAGCATTGGGATGATCATGATGAACTGGAGTCTCAACCTTCTAGGCTCAGATGATCCTTCCACCTCAGTCTCCTAAGTAGCTGGGAATGTAGGCATAAGACATCACACCTGGCTATTTTTATTTTATTTTATTTTACTTTTTCAGAGACAAGACCTTGCTGTGTTACCTAGGCTGGTCCTGTGCTCAAGTAATTCTCTTTCCTCAGCCTTTCAAAATGCTGGAATTATAAGCATGAGACACTATGTTCAGTTCCAATCTACATCTTTTAAGTGAAGATTTTAATTAATTTATGTTCAAGGTTAATATTGATATGCAAGTGTAGTTACTGTCGCAATTTTTTTTTTTTTTTTTTTGAGTGGAGTCTCACTCTGTCCCCCAGACTGAGTGCAGTGGCCGCCCCCGGCCACCGCAGCCTCGACCTGCTGGGCTCCGGCGATCCTTCCGCCTCAGCCTTCCGAGTAGCGGGAATTACAGGCATGCGCTACCACCCCCCGGCTGATTTTTTGATTTATTGTAGAGATGAGGTCTCGCTGCCCAGGCGGGTCTCGAACCCGCGGGCTCAGGCAATCCACTCACCTCAGCCTCCCAAAGGCGCGGGATTACAGGCTGAGCCACCGAGCCCGGCTGTAATTTTTAATTTTTATCTAGTAGTTTTGCTATATCATTTGAGTAATTGTTTTATTTGTATTAATTAATTTATGTTTATGTTAGTATTGTTGGCTGTATTTTAGGATTTTCTACATAAGTATATTGTTGGAAGGTGAGGGTTGGACTTCTGACAAGCTCTACCCTCACAGTGGTTGGTGGTTTGGTGATCTTTATCCTCTTTCCCTCCCCCCCGCCCCCCAGCATGCTCTGCATCTGTTATTTCCATCTTTGTGTCAGTGTTCCCAAGGTTTATTGTTCAAATATTAGTGAGAACATATGGTATTCAGATTTCTGTTTCTGTTACAGTTCACTTAGAATGATGGTCTTCAGCTGCATCTATGTTGTTGCAAAGGACATGATTTTGTTCCTTTTTATGCCAGCATACTATTCCATTGAGCATATGCTCCACATTTTCTTTATCTAGTCCACCTTTGATGGGCATCTCAGTTGGCTTCATGTTTTTGCTATTTAGACAGTGCTACTATAAACATCTGCATGCAGGTTTCTTTTTAGTAGAGTGATTTGAGTTCATTTGGGTATAGTCTCAGGAGTGTGATTGCTGGGTTGAATGGTAGCTCTATTTTTGGTTCTTTGCGATGTCTCCAATCTTTTTCCACAGAGGTTGAATTAGCTTACATTCCCACCAAGAGTGGAAGCATTCTCTTTTCTCTGCAACCTTGCCAACATTTGTTTTTCTTTTTCTTTTTTTGCCTTTGTAATGATAGCCATCCTGACCGGTATGAGGTAGTGTCTCGTAGCTTTTATTTGCATTTGTCTGATGATTAGTGATGCTGATAACTTTTTGATTACTTTTATGCTTTTTTTGAGAATTGTCTGTTCATGTCTTTTGCTCACTTTTTAAATGGGATTATTAGATTTTTTTTTCTGTCAATGTTTTTTGTTTGTTCTAGATCCTGGATATTAGCCCTTTGTTGAATGTAAAGCAGGCAATTATTGTTTTTTTCTCCTGTGGATTGTATCTTCACTGCCTTGATGGTTTACTTTACTGTGCAAATAATGTAGCTTAATAGGGTCCTTTTTGCCAATTTTAGTTTTTGCTGCATTTGCTTTTGAGGATTTGGCCATGAATTCATTGTCTCGGCCAATGTCAAATAGGACATTCCTTAGGTTGTCTTCTAAGATGCTTGTAATTTAAGGATTCACATTTAAGCCCTTGATCCATTTTTAGATATTTTTTGTATGTGGAGATAGGACAAGGTTCAGTCTTATTCATCTGCATGTGTTTATATAGTTTTCCCAGTACCATTTGCTAAACAGGATTTTCATTCCCCAGTGTATGTTTCCATCAAGTCTGTCAATGATGTGTTTGTTGAAATTGTGTTTTTTGGGGGGGTTCTTTATCTTGTTCCATTGGTCTGTATGTCTATTTATGTACCAGTACCATGCTGTTTTGGTTACTATTGCTGTGTAGTAAAGTTTGAAGACTGGAATTGTGATGTTATCAGCTTTTCTTTTTGCTTAGGATAGCTTTAGCTCTTTGGACTCGTCTTTGTTTCCATATAAATTTAACTATTATCTTTTCCAGGTCTATAAAAAAAGATGCTGGCAGTTTGTTAGGGATTATGTTGAATCTGTTGATTGACTTGTGTAAAATGAACATTTTAATGATATTAATCCTTTCAATTCATGATCATGGCAAGTTTTTCCATTTGTTTGTGTCATTTTGAGTTCTATGAGCAGAGGTTTTTTTGCTGTTGTTGTTTTCATTGTAAAGGCCTTTTAACTCTTTGGTTAGATGAATACTGAGGTATTTTATTTTTGTGGCTGTTTGAATGAGTTTGTGCTTTTGATTTGTTTCCCCAACTTGCTTGTTGTTAGTGTATAGAAAGTAACTGATTTGTGCACATTTCTTTTGTATCCTGAGATTTTACCAAAGTGATTTTTCCATGCATAGAGTCTTTTCAAAGACTCTGCAGGATTTTTCCTCTTCTGATTTCTCTAAGACTTCCAGTACATGTTAAACAGGAGAGGTGAGAGTAAACATTTTTTCTTGTTCCAGTTCTTAGAGCAGAATGATTCTAGCTTCTGCCCATTAAGTTTGCTGTTGACTGCTGGTTTGTCATAGACGACTCTTATTAGTTTGAGTAATGCTTCTTTAACACCTAGGTGTTTGAAGATTTTTATTAAGAAGAGATATTAGATTGTATTGAAGCTTTGTGTCTATTGAGATAATCAAATGGTTCTTGATTTTACACTTGTTTATGTGGCAGCTTGCATTTATTGATTTGCATATGTTGAACTAGACTTGCATCCTGAGAATAATGCCCACCTGTCATGACAATTGTGTTGTTAAATGTGATATGCTAGTATCTTGTTGAAAATGTTTGCATCAATGTTCATCGGAGAAATTGCTATGAAGTTTTCTTATTTTTTTGGAGCTTGACCATTTTGGGTTATCAGGATGATATTGGCATCATAGAATGAGCTAGGTAGTATCCCTTCCTTCTCAATTGCTTGTAAAATATTCTGTAGTGTTGTATCAGCTTTTCCTTATATGTCTTTTAGATTTCAGCTGAGAAATCATCTAACCCAGTTCTTTGTTTGACAATGAGGTTTATTATTGCAGAATTATTGATTTTTTTATTGTTTTATTGGTCTGTTTAGGGTTTCAATTTATTCCTGTACCAGTTTTGGGAGGTTGTGTGTTGTCATTTCCTCCAGATTTTCTAGTTTACTCACATACAGGATTTTATAGTAATTTCTGATAATCTTTTGCATTTTTTTCAGGATTGGTTGTAACATTGCATTTTTTGCTCCTGATAGATTTTATTTGAATTTGAATTCTCTCTCTCTCTCTCTCTCTCTCTCTGTCTGTCTCTCTCTCATAATTTGGTCAGGGGCCTATCAATCTTATTTAACCTTTAGCAGAACCTGCTTTTCCATTTGTTGATCTTTTGTATGATTTTTTATGGCTCTATTTCATTACATTTTGTTTTTATTTTGATAATTTTCATTATTCTATTGGCTTTAAGATTGGATTATTCTTCTCTTTCCAGTACACTTAGGTGAGTCATTAGACTGTTTTCTCTGAGATATTTCTGCTTTTTTGATGTGTGTGCAACCGATATGTATTTTCTTCTCAGCATCACTTTTATGGTATCCTACAGGTTTTGGTGTATTGTGTTTTGGTTTATGCTTGTTTCTAGGAATACTTTTCTTTCTGTCTTGATTTCTGTGTTAACCCAGAAGTCATTCAGAAGTATGTTTAATTTCATGTATTTGTGTGTTTTAGGGAATTCCTGATAGTAATATTTATTTTCATTCTGCTGTGTTCTGGTAAAATGCTTACCAGATGGTATGATTTCAACCTGGTAAGATGCAGATCAAATGGTATGATTCCAACCATTGGAAATTCATTCATGCTTGGTTTGTGTCCAAGAATGTGGTTAATCTTAGAGTATGTTTCGTGGGCTGATGAGAAGAATGTGTATTCTATGGTTGCTGAGCAAAGTGTTCTCTAAATGTTTTTTAGTTCTAATTGGTCAAGTGTGAAGCTTAAGGTTCCAGATTTCTTGCCTAGTTTCTTAAGATCTATCTAAAACTGTTAGCAAGGTATTGAAATCTCTATTATTGTATGACTGTCTTTTAGCTTAATTTGCAATTATGTCACAATAATTTCTTTTACTTGGCTATAGTCATCTAATTAAACTTTTTGTTTCCTGCTTTCTTTGCGAGTAGGTACAGTCATACAACTAATTTAATGCTCATGATATGGAAGAAGTAATGTACATAATTTTTGGTACTTCCTCCTAAAATGATTGAACATTCACTTTCCTGGACTTTGTCTTCATTTTACAATGTTTTATGGGTGATGACAACTTGAGGGCCCTGTTTTAAATGCAGAGATAAAAGCTAACAATTGAGGATTACACAACTACTGTACCAACTTTGGACTAATTACTTCTGAATTATAAACATAAGTAGAGACATATTATGTTAAAGCCTCTGTACTTTGATTGACATAGTGACTTAGTTTGCATCATAGTTAATAGCTTTTTGTAGAAAAAGGATTTTTGGTGGTCAAGAGTGAAAGTGGGAAAATATATTCGGAACCCTTTGTAATAATTCATATGATAAGTGATGGTGCTTGAAATAGGATGGTGGAAGTTGATATGAAGAGAAGTGCATAAACTGGTGATGTATTAAAGAGATAAAAATGACATGAATTACTGAAATGTTGAATCTGGTTTGAGAAAGAATAATAAACTAAGGATCAGTTCAGGATTTCTGGCTGTTAATTGAGATAGGGACATGCAGATGTAGAGATACAGGCTTTTGTGGGGGACTTAGGACTTAAGTTTGAAATATATTAAATATTTTTTGTGCTTATAAATTCAAGTGGAGATGTTGGAGCAGGCAATTGGATATAACTGTGTGAAGCAGAGGATAAGTGATTAATAAGTTTTTCTCTCATCTAAAAATTTACTTTTTATGAACAAAATTAATCATCCTCCTTACATGTTTCCATGACACTTTTTGCACACTTTCATAAGAAAATTTATCAAATTGACTTTTTTCCTAGTTATATCTCTGCTTGAGAAAAACAGAACTTGTCAGTATTCATCCTCATATCTCAAATTTTCCAGGGACATTTTAAGTTCTCAATACTTTTGATTCTTTTTTTGAAGTGATAATAGTAATGTTATAGCTGATTTTTATTTTTTTCTATGACTACTTTTTGTTAATTTTCATTTGTTTTCCATTATTTAAATATTTTGGACAACTTGGCATATACCTAATGCTTGAAAGAGAATTGTATGAAAGACATGATTGTAAATGACACATACCCTAACTCAGGCACTTTTATCACATTTAATATAAGATTTGAATATTTATTTGCAATAAGTAGTAAGAAATAACTTGTAAAATTGCAAGAGTTGTTGCTACATATATTTGACAATTATGACACAAAACCATAATTTTAATAAATATATGACTACATGAATTTGAATAAAGTACAGAACATTTAAGTTGTGAAATAGGGAAAATTCATATAAAGCAGAAGGCTGGCAAACCTTAGAGTCTCCTGAAGTTAGGCCTGATATTTTAAAAGGGAGGACAAGAACTTAGCAGTGGGTGTTCTGATAGATTGCTTGGTAAGATAAAAATGTGAAAAAGACTTATTGAAGCAACTTAAATCAACTTCAGACAATAAAAGGATAAAAGCTAGGAAGTGAAAATATAGTTTAGAACTAGAAATTGTGTTATTTAGTAAACAAAGTAAAGTAATCTGGAACAGAAATAGTAAAATCAGTTTCACAGTAAATATAGATAACCTAGTGCCATTTTTTGAGTAGTATTTTTAATTTTTAAGCTTTTTATTCATACAATTATTTCAAATATATTCTGGAAATATTACACTTAAATCTTTTTGAAAGTAACCATTAACAAAATAAATGCAAAATGCATTTTACTTTGAATAAAAGTAAAATGAGACTTAATAAATTTAATTTTCCAATGAAACCTGTAGTTTCCTAAAAGATAGAGGTAGTAGATTATATTACTGCCCCCAAATATTTACTCTCTTTTCCTCTCAAAAGAGTATACATTCCCGAAGCCAACATTCACTATGAATTTAAAATAATATTTGAGAAATATGAAACTTTCTAACATTGTGAACAAGGCAAGGATGTCCCTCTTACCATTTTTAACATAGTACTAGAAGTCTTAGCTAATTCAATAATACAAGAAAAAAAGATATAGATTGCGAAGGAAGAAACAAAAGTGTCCTTGTTTTGCAAATGACATTATTGTCTATGCAGAAAATTCAAAAAGATTGACATAGATAATTCTGGAACTAATAAGTGATTATAGAAGGGTTTCAGGATACAAAATTAATATACTAAAGTTAATCACTTTTCTATATATCAGCAATGAACGGCAGAATTTGAAATTGAAAACACCATATCATTTACATTAACATCTTTAAAATAAAACACTTAGGAATAAATCTGACAATATATAAATGATCTATATTAGGAAAACTATAAAACTGATAGATCAAAGAAGTCTCAAAAGAACTTTAAAAACATTTTTAGCCTGTTTTGGTGGCTCAGCCTTGGAGGCTGAGGTGAGTGGATTGCCTGAGCCCACGGGTTCAAGACTAGCCTGGGCACCTTGGCGAGATCTCATCTGTACAATAAATCAAAAAAATTAGCGGGGTGTGGTAGCGCGCACCTGTAGTTCCAGCTACTTTGAAGGCTGAGGCGGAAGGATCGCGGAGCCTAGCAGGTCGAGGCTGCGGTGGCTGGGAGCGACCACTGCACACCAGTCTGGGCGACAGAGTGAGACTCCAACTCAAACGAAAAAACCAAACCAACCAAACAAAAAAATTTTTTTTTTTTTTTTTTGTTGGAGTCTCACTCTGTCACCCAGACTGGAGTGCCGTGGCCGCTTCTGGCCACCGCAGCCTCAACCTGCTGGGCTCCGGCGATTCTTCCACATCAGCCTTTCAAGTAGCTGGAACTACAAGCGTGCGCTACGACGCCGGCTGATTTTTTTTATTTATTGTAGAGATGAGTCTCGCTGCCCATGGGGTCTCGAACCCGCGGGTTCAGGCAATCCGCTCACCTCAGCCTCCCAAAGGCGCGGGATTACAGGCTGAGCCACCGAGCCCGGCTCAAAAAAAAAAAAATTTTTTTTAACTAAGTGTAATAAAAATACAACTTATCAAAGATAATTGGATGCAGCAAAAACATTGCTTGCAGTGAAGTTTATAACATTGAATGTATATAATAGAAAAGATCTAAATTGAATAATCTAAGCTTTTATCTTAGAAAACTAGAAAAAAGCGCTAACTAAATCCAAACTGAACAGAAGATAAGAAGTAATAAAAATTACAGCAGAAATCCAATGAAATTAAAAACATGAAATCATAAAACAAATCAAAAGCTATTTCTTTGAAAAAAATCAATAAATTTTGTAAACCTCTTTTTTTAGCCATATTGTAGTGAGTGCTATATGGTGAGGTCAGACACAAATGAGAGAAAAATTGAAAAGGGTTTTGCAGTTTTCTATACTCACGGGTCCCTGGGGAGGACACATTATGACATACAGAGCTATTGAGAAGAAACACTGGGGTTGGTCACTAGATAGAAGGAGAGAAGAGAACTGTG
>JAPVLO010001363.1:0-100432 GCA_027257055.1 Cephalopachus bancanus | reverse complement strand
TCTGATGAGCCTAAGTCTTCTTTCATTTCCCATGAATAGGGTATCAAGCCAGCAAGCCAGATGCACTCTCCAAGTTGGAACAGGGAGAACCATGGACAGTAGAAGATGAAATCCACAGTCAAGTCAACTCAGGTGAGTGGGTAAGAACCAACAAGGAGGGAGGGTGGCCAAGTAAGTCACATGCTAGTTGTTCAGAGGCATTTCAGCTGAGGTTGTCTGAGGGTGTGTGGACAGAGCCTCTACTCATCCCTCTCCTCATACAAGAGCTCTTCTTATAGGTGTTAAATGAACTACTTCGTCTCCTCTTGGATTTGATCACTGTTTATTTCATATGAGTTTTGTTTTTTCTCAAGGTTTCTTCTTTTTTAGGATTATTTTCCCCCATCAGAGCATCACTCCCTGTTCCTTCTACTTTTGTTGCTATGAAATTCCCCCTTTCATGCCTCTCTCCAAAGAGAGATCTTGGATCTCAGCAGTTTTCCGAAGTATTGCACCTTCCTGCCTCTTTAGATAATGTTGATTTTCCTTCCTAACATCCACTCCCACCTTGGACTCTGTGCCACCATGGTAACCCGGTCTGTTGCTGTGCATGTTTCTGCTTTCTTGGGTTCTCTTTTTTCCCTTTCTGAGGTCCTCCAAATGCTCTCATTTCCATTTTTTTGTTCTCTTCTTCTCTCTAAAAGTTTTCTTCATTCTGATGACTTAAGCTCTTGTTCGCTGTGAGACTCTCAGGTGGATGTCTTTAATATTGTCTCACTTGCATGTTTGTACCATATATTTTACCCATTTCCATGGCAGCTCTTTGAGTCTATCCCTGCCACTGTGGAGCTACCATGAAACTTCCCTACCTCCTCAGCTCTGTTAAAGTCTTTTGTTTTTCCAGTTGACTTTTTAAAAATTTTCATTCTTCATTTTTAGCCCAAACCAGATCATTAAACTTCATGGCTACTTTGATTTAGTTTCTTGAAGCACTGCTAATTTTGCCCACTGTTTTAGTTTCTCTTAAATGATATTGCTGGGCTTAATACCTTAAAGCTTTTCTTATCATTGTCTGATGGCATTAAGTCCCAGTGAACCATAGCAGACAGATAAGATGGAAATTTATGTCAGTGATATTCTAGTTGAATAGTATCATCTTGTTAATAGGATTTGCTTTCCTTTTCCTAAATTCAAGGTTAACTTTATTTATTTAGCCAGTGGGTGGGAGAGAAGAAGATGGAAGGGAGAGAGGGAGGTGGAGGAGGAGGGAATGGGGAGGAGAAATGAAAGGAGAGGGGAAGCCGGGCTCGGTGGCTCAGCCTGTAATCCTGCGCCTTTGGGAGGCTGAGGTGAGTGGATTGCCTGAGCTCATGGGTTCGAGACCCGCCTGGGCAGCGAGACCTCATCTCTATAATAAATAAAAAAATCAGCCAGGCATGGTAGCGCATGCCTGTAATTCCGGCTACTTGTAAGGCTGAGGCGGAAGGATTGCCGGAGCCCAGCAGGTCGAGGCTGCGGTGGCCGGGAGGGGCCGCTGCACTCCAGTCTGGGTGACAGAGTGAGACTCCAACTCAAAAAAAAAAAAAAAAGGAGAGGGGGAAGTGTTTAAAGTAGTTTCCCCAGTGTGTTCCATACATGTGAATCTTTCCTTGTTTCATTGCCTTAGATATTTTTTTATAGCCTGTTATGTACTGGTCCTGAAAAAAACAACAGTAAAATTCTTAGAGATTATATTTTAAAAGGAAAAGGCATAAAATTAATCAAAATAGATAATATCATGTCATGTAGTGAAACTGTTGGGAAGATCAATAAAGCAGCATAATGGGATAGTGTGTGAGGGAGGTTTGGGAGCTGCTCTTTAGGAATGGGAATGCCTCTTTGGTAAAGTGCCATTGAGAAGCTATATGAGGGATGTGAGTAGATTTCTTAGATGAATTAATTACCTTTCACGTAGACAAAATAGCAGGTTCAAAGGCCTGAGGCAGGTATGGGCTTGAAAAACTTCAAGGAAACCTGTGTGAATATAGAGGAGTGAACAAAAGGGACAATGGTTGGGGATAATATACAGATATGGTCAGGATGGCAGTAGCTCGAGTTTGGAGTAGACAGGTCATGCTGGACCTTTCAAGGACTTGATTTATTTTATATTTTAAAAGATCACTTTGGCTACTTTGTAGGAAGTAGACAGTAGCAGGCAGAGGTTGAAACCTGAAATCCACTTGGGAGACTGTTGCTATAGTGCCAGACAGAGTGGTTCTCTCTCTTTGACTTGAGTAGAAGAAAGTGAGTGGTTAGTTAGTTTCTGAATACATTAGTTTCCCCCAATTCACATTTTCACTTTGCATGGTGTGTTACTTGCATCTGAAGATATTAAATGGAAATTTTCAGAAATAAACAATTCATACTTAAATTTCCTGCTGTTCTGAGTAGTGTGATGAAATCTTGTACCATCCCACTCCATCCTGAGACAAGACTCATTTCTTTGTCCAGCATATCCATGCTGTATATACTATATATTACCTACCTTTTAGTCACTTAGTAGCTGTCTTGGTTTTCAGATTGACAAGGTATCACAGTACTTGTGTTCAAGTACTTATTTTACTTAATAATGACCTCAAAGTGCAAGAGTGTCATGCTAGCATATTGCTATAATTGTTCTATTTTATAATTTGTTATGATTGTTGATCTCTTATTATGCCCAAATTATAAATTAAACTTTATCATAGATATGTATGCACTGTATAGGAACAAAACATAGTATTTATAGGGTTTGGTATCATTTGAAGTTTCAGGCATCTACCTGGGTTCTTGGAATGTATCCCCTGCAGATGAGGGTAGATTACTGTTATTTATAAAGGAGGGAGGATGGAATTTCCTATTGAAATAGACAAAGGGTGTAAGAGAAATATACAAATGAAAGATGATTGTAAGTTTTCTGGAATGGAGCTGCTATTTCCTTGTTTATACACTGACTGCTTTTACCTTTTGTTTCCTTTGTTTAAATTACTGTTTTATTCTTGTTCAAGTGACAGTGAACATGCCTACCAGTTTTTTAAAACTGGTCAGTAGAGAGCCAGAGCTCTACACAGAGCCGTTTCTGAAATAGTTTTATTCTGTTCCATGCTCATGGAGAGATTAACTATTTTTTCCTTTCTTAGAAATCAAGAATGCTGATGATCATCTACCGGTGCACTTACAAAACCAAAGATGTCTGAAGAGAGTGGAACAATGTCACGATCAGAGGAAAAGTAATTTTCCTTTAAGGCAAAATCATGATGTATTTGACGTACATGGGAAAACACTGAAATCAAATATAAGTTTTGTCAACCAGAATAGAAGCTATGAAATCAAGAATTCTGTTACGGCTAATGGAGATGGGAAGTCCTTCCTCCATGCCAAACATGAACAATTTCACAATGAAATGAAATTCCCTGCGTATGGAAATTTTATGACTACAAATTCACAACTCACTAAGCATCAGAGAACTCAAAAGATAGATAAACCCCATGTTTGCACTGAATGTGGGAAGACGTTCCTCAAGAAGTCTCGCCTCATATATCATCTGAGAGTTCACACAGGAGAGAAACCTCATGGATGCAATATATGTGGGAAAGCTTTCTCTAGAAAGTTCAGGCTCAATGAGCACCAGAAAACTCACATAGGAGAGAAACGTTATGAATGTACTGAATGCGACAGAGCATTCCACTGGAAATCACAGTTCATTGCACACCAGAAAATTCATACAGGAGAAAAACCCTATGTGTGCAATGACTGTGGAAAAGGCTTCATTAAGAAGTCTAGGCTCATTAATCATCAGAGAGTTCATACAGGAGAGAAACCTCATAGATGCAGTCTGTGTGAGAAAGCATTCTCTAGAAAGTCCAGGCTCATTGAACATCAGCGAACTCATACAGGGGAGAAACCCTATGAATGCACTGAATGTGACAAAGCATTCCGGTGGAAATCACAGCTCAATGCACATCAAAAAACTCATACAGGAGAGAAATCATATATATGCAGTGATTGTGGGAAAGGTTTCATTCAGAAGGGCAATCTAATAGTACATCAGCGAACTCATACTGGTGAGAAACCTTATATATGCAATGAATGTGGAAAGGGCTTCATCCAGAAGGGCAATCTCCTTATACATCAACGTACTCATACTGGAGAGAAACCCTATGTATGCAATGAATGTGGAAAAGGCTTCAGCCAGAAGACGTGCTTAATATCCCATCAGAGACTTCATACAGGAAAAACTCCCTTTGTCTGCACTGAGTGTGGAAAATCCTGCTCGCACAAGTCGGGTCTCATTAACCATCAGAGAATCCACACAGGAGAGAAACCCTATACGTGCACCGACTGTGGGAAAGCTTTCAGAGATAAGTCATGCCTCAATAGACATCGGAGAACTCATACAGGGGAGAGACCTTATGGTTGCTCTGATTGTGGGAAAGCTTTCTCTCACTTGTCATGCCTTGTTTACCATAAGGGAATGTTGCACGCAAGAGAGAAACGTGTAGCTGCAGTCAAATTGGAAAATTCTTTCTCAAAGAACCAAGGCTCAACACATACAGGTGATGTCATACAGGCTAAAAACACTCTTAACATGGTGACTGTGCGGATGCCCTCCATGGCGGCTCAGACTTCATTAGATAACAGTGAGTTCCAAGCAGATAGCAAAGTAGCCATTGTGGGACAGCCCATTGCTAGATGTTCACCCTCAGCAGATAATAGAATTTGCACAGAAGAGAAACCTGAATTCAGTGAATGTGGTAGTGCTTTCAGTGACCAATTACATCATATCTTATGCCACAGAAAACACCCAGGAATAACCTGTGATCCATTCACATTGGAAAACCCTTGAGTAAAAACCTAACTCATTATATGGCTCGGAAATATACACTGAGAGAAAAATAGTGTGCATGTAGTGACTAGGAAAGTCATTCATGGGAAGACATACCCCATTGTCAGTGATCATAGAAGACAGATCATCAATGAGCTCATAGTTGGTAGAAATGTGACGACCATGGAAAAGCCCTTGCCCAGAAATAATAGCTCAGTAGATGTCCAGAGAGTTCATATGGAGAAACTGTTGGAAGACCTGTGAAGACCGTGAATGTGGCAGAGTTGTCAGTGCCTCATCAGTTGTCAGAGGAAATCATATAGAAATAAAACTGAATGCACTAACTGGAATATCTCCAGCAAAATATGAGAACACATGAAGCAAATAAACCCCATGAAAATGAATATTTTAGAGATTTCTATCACAAATATAACATTTTGCAGCAGATAATATATAAGATATGTATTTTAGGACAGTATACCTTGAATCAAACTCCTAGTGGATATATCATTGAATTAAAAGGAGGGTTATCTGTATTATACATCATTGGTTAAGTTTATAACACAATGCACCTCTTCCACCCCTTTTTTGGTATTAGTCTTATCTGTTTCCAACCATGATCTTGTGTTTCTTTGATTCTAAATTTATTTTGTTGTAATATCAGATTACTGAAGTGCTTCAAAAGGAAACAATATATTTAATAATTTAACATAGCATGTTTGGATGTGTTTACCTTTATAAATATCACCCTAGGGAATGAAGTTTAAAACTCGTGAATAACCAGTCAGCCATGTTTTTACCTTAGAAGGTAGTTCTCATCCTAACCCAATGATTTGTCTTATTGTTGGTTTATGCACCACTCAGAAAAAAATTGTATCATCTAGTTCCTTTACCAGGAATTGTTTCTTTTATCTAAGAACTATAGGTGATGACAGTGATGAACAAAATTTCGAGCCAGCATTTTAAAAAACATGAATTATATGCATATAGTAATTTTACCCTTCAGCAAAGGATGTATGGGACATATAGTTTAAGGATTGTGTCCTGGTAATTTCTTGTTCATGGAGTGTGTTGTTTGGACTGGGAGAGGGGAAGAACTCAATTTTATTTATATAAAACAGGATATGAATGCTGGTTTTTCAAAACGTTCATGCCTTACCTTTACCTAGATAATAAATTTCTTGATAGTTTGTAGATTATTGTATATTCCCCAGCACATAACAGAGATATAAATTAATTATAATGTAGATTTGAAAGATGAATAGAGGTGTATGAATGACTCAGTGAACAATCAATCAAAATTGTCTTTGTTACTGAAGAAAAGGAACTACTGCAAAGAAATTTTAAGGATTAGTATTCCAAAAAAATGTTGAAAAAAAAAAATCTGGAATAGACATTTGTGTCTATCAGTATAAAAGGGACAGATCAGAGAAGGAATAGGATCCATAGAATAGGCCCAATTAAAGGAAGAAAATAACTTCATTTTCTAAAGTAAAGACTGTAAGATGGGTAAAGGTGAGATTCCTTTGGATGTCTTGGAGAACAATACTTACATTTATCTATAGGTCTGTCACCTTTGAAAGTTGCCACCATCCCAAAGATCCTGGCTCCTCTGTGTCATGCTGAACTGAGACGTGATTTATCTTCAGCATTCCTTCTCACCTGGGATTGGGGCACTTGACCCTTTCCTATTCTCAGAGTTCCTTCCCTTGATCCAATAAAAATATACCCATGTCAGAAATAGTGACCCCTATTTATATAAGGAAAGAAGTGGAAATTTGCCATAAAGTGGTTGCCTCACAATTCAAACCCAAATTCTGGATTACTGGATAATTGCAACAAATAGTTTCTGAGCATCTGCACTGTGGCAGGCACTGTTGTATCCACAGGATACTTGAATGAACAAAACAAAGCAATGTCCTGTAACAGGATGGATTCAGTACAGATTCCAGTAAAGGATAAGAAATGAATTCTTCCTCAATCTAGACTTCAGATTCTCTCCACTTCTTCTTTTGTGAATCTGCACATCCTATCATGGCAGCTATACGGTCTTGCTCCCTGAATTTTATCAGTTAGGGTTCCCAATTGGGCTGCCCAGGTCTGCCCTGCAGCAGATGAACTCACCTTTTAAAGTTGACATCCCAGATAAACTAAAAATAGTAATAGGATAGGCAACTCCAGGTTGTCTCTTTTTTTTTTTTTTTTTGAGTTGGAGTCTCACTCTGTCGCCCAGACTGGAGTGCGGTGGCCGGGAGCGGCCACCGCAGCCTCGACCCGCTGGGCTCCGGCTATCCTTCCGTCTCAGCCTTCCAAGTAGCTGGAACTACAGGCGCACACTCCCAGGCCCAGCTAATTTTTTTATTTATTGTAGAGATGAGGTCTCGCCAAGCTGCCCAGGCGGGTCGCGAACCCGCGGGTTCAGGGGGTTCAGGCAGTCTACTCACCTCAGCCTCCCAAAGGCACGGGATAGGTTGTCTCTTTAAAAGGACACTCACTTTTATCTACTGCTTCATCCCTCACCTTCATAAAAATTATGGCTAATATGTATTAAATGTGCTGTTTGCCAAATGATAACTATTAGTTATTTAATACTCATAAGCTCCATTTCCATCTTCCCGTGTTTTAGGGAAATGATCAAATTTGAAGCCTCACCCCTTTCTCCTTATGACAGGTAACCCCCCATACTCTATGCAGCTGTACGTGGGCATCGGTCTTCACAGAGATTGCCCCAGTATTTGGCCTCCAGGCAATTCACACCTAGACAAGCGTCGCCCATTCTCTCCATCCCATGAAGGGGACTCAACTTTGGTCCACTCGGGGACCGCTGCCTCCTCTCGTCCCCCTTCAGCCATCTCGTCTTCTACAAACCTTGCTGGTCCTGCAGAGTCGCCTCCAAACCAGAGGCCCTCAAGGCGATTCGACGATTCAGTCCTGAACTCCCAGGAGATGGTACCTTCTGATGAAAAGAAATCCGACTTACCTGAAAGGACTGCGTCCAGGGTGCTCCTTAATCACGGCCCCGTCTGGGGTAGGCCGCGCGGCCAGCGTACTGTTTTGCTCAGCCTGCCAAAGGTTTTATACATATTCCGGCAATTCCCGCAGTTGGCGCAGAGATTGAGGCGGCCTGAAGTTAATCCAGCATCCCCCGCAGCTCCTAGCAGCTGCCCTTCTGGGCTCAAGGTCGGGACCGCCGGCGTGGGCGTGGTCATGTGACGTCACAATGCGGGGCCGGCTTGGACTTCCGGGAACGCCCCTTTCCCCCGCCCAACGCCGGCGTCGTTCAGCGTCTCTAGCGACGTCGAAGGAGGGGTCGCAGAGGGAGTCCGAAGTGGTTTGGAACGCGGCCTCAACGGCTACTCCTTGCTAGGGAGTCTGGAGAGACTCAGGGTCAGGTGGGTCGGTTTCGACCGTGGCTCCTAGGGCAAGGCCTGTGTGGGTTGCGAACGGGCATGCATGTTCTGGGACCGGGAGGGGCCGCGTTTCGTGGTTCTCCTCGGGTTTAGTCTCCGGAGAATCCTGGCTCTGGTGACAGGGCCTTTGGCGATCAGTAATTAAGAGCCATAGGAGATGAAAGCCGAAGAGCCCGACTCTCAGGGTTTATGGTTGTCAGGGGTCATTCCGTGCGAATCAGTGTTGACAAAAGGGATAAGAAGATGTGTGTCAACGGACGTAGTGTCAGGTCCAGATCTGCAATTTAATGTGGGGCTCAGTGATAGAGCAGCGTGGGGTTGCATGGGGTGTTAGCGAAAGAGGGTTTCTGTTTCCGGTTTCAGATTTCTCTTAGAGTCCATGCTTAGGGAGACCTATGTGCATCTGGGTTTAGAGGCCTGAGAAGGCTGGAGCTCTGGAGGCCCCAGGGCCCTAGAGAGCGGATGCCTTTGAGGCTCAATCTTGGGCTACTGCTAACAGTCGTGATTAAATGTATGTTTACTGATGGATTATGCCTTTTATCATTAGTTAACATACACTTAATCACGACTGTTAGCAGCAGCCAGATTGAGCCTCAAGGCTCTCCAGGGCCCTGGGACCTCCGGAGCTCCAGCCTTCTTAGGCCTCAACCGCAGGTGCACATGGGCCTCCCCAAGCACGGACTTCAAATGAAATCTGAAATAGAAACCCTCTTTCGCTAACACCGCTGTCCATCCACAAAGATCTGAGTACTACATGTCCTCACTCATAAGCGGACCCTGAACATTTATCAATACTATAAGAAAGGGATTGGTAGTAGTGGGACACTGCCGGGGGCAGGGCAGGGTGGGGGGGGCACATAACATCAGTATAGGTACCCAATCTCATACCAGGTGAAGTGAGGATCACGGGGAGGCCCAAACTTTACTTGTACAATGTCCACTTATGTACCCAACTCTGAATTGTACTCTACATCTTTAAAATAAAAATAAACTTCAAAATAAAATTTCAAATAACAATATATTTTGGGCATTTTCTCATTTAAAAAATGTATATTTACCCAGCGGATCCAAGTCCAGTTCAGTTTGTCAAGTCCAAGTCCACCCTCAAGATACCAATGAGTAACAATTGCCTTTCTGCAGTGTCATTCTTATCGTCTATAAATTTCAGGACGATTTAGTGATAAGTGTACTATTAACATTAAGGACATGATTTTTGTTTTCCCTACCTTCCAACTTTATCATGTCTTTCTCATGAATATTTTCTTTCAGATTTATTCCGACAAGAAAAAGATATTGTGGCAGGGCCTTTTAGAAAATGCTTCAAAACATATATCACAGTTGAAATGTTCCAGTTTGCTAATGCAAAATACCACACTCAGTGCCTGTAGCTGAAACCACAAGCCCTTTCCTGTGTGACTGCCCCAGATGCATTGTATGGTGTCATGCTCAGTACCTGCAGCCAAAATCGCAGGCTTTTGCTATTAGTACAAAATGTACTAAACTTTCCACCATGCAAACCCCTTCCCTCAAGCCAATGTGAAACATATAAGTTGAGGCCCAGCTGCGATCAGGGCCCAGCCTTGGCAACTGGAGTCCTCTGGGCCGAATGCCAGCATTCCAGAAATAAGTAGCTTCCTGCTTACCAGCCTTGGTGTCATGGTCTCTCTGATTTGTTTTCCCGCAGCAGTATCTCTGTTACCCCAACTGAGGAGCATTTTTTCCTTATTTTCATGCAATTTTTTTTAGTTTTTACAATTGCAATAATTTGGATATTTGATTTCATTACTTAATTTTTTTTTATCACAAACATTTCTATATTATCAAGTGCTTATACCATTTTGTAGTGGCAATATTACTTCACGAGGTTGAACCAGTGGCATAGTAAATGGTCACATTACATGTTTGCCTTAATGAGAATAGATTTGAGATGTGTAAAACATTGAATTCTACTTCTGTATTTTCTCCATATAGCATTCGATTCTTTGATTACTCAAGTCGTTCTGCCCCGACCACAAGATTTGTGGTTCACTCTTTTTCTTATGTCCTAGACCTAATGGTTACACTTATTCTTAGAGAGCTTATACTTTAAAAAACATTATCAGTCATGTCCTGTAGAAGTCATTTTTAAAACATTAGTTTACTCAAAATAAGTGACTGATGCAAGGATCTCAGTCAGTGGAGGTATATTGAGAATGCACCTGGAAAAAACATAAGCCATAGAAGCATTTGTGACCTCTGCTTTACATAGAGTATTTTGTGACTCATTGTTTAAGGAAAGTGAGCATGCAGGAGAAAAAAGGGAGGGGATAGGCTGGGAGGGAAATGGTTGCATTCTTGTGAGGCTTTGCTTAGTGCTTAGTGAATATGTTTTCCATAAGACAAAGTGAATCTTTGAAGAAGAGGGAGTAGAAGAGCCAATTATGTAGCTGTCTTTGGGTAGGTGGAGGAGGAATTAATCCCAACTTCTTCTATACCTGGGAAGATAAGCTTGTAATCAACATTGTCAGTGTGAGATTTAACAAAATTCAGTTTTATGAGTTAAACTCCGGTTGCCCGCCTAAGGTTACAATTGGCATATGCTTGTTTTATAGGAGATATATATATGCTGAATGGTTTAGGGACCAGCAAGGAATTTCCTTGTGAGCAACTTGTGAAGGCAGCCCATTTAGAGAGGCATGAGGGCTTTTGTTATTGTGGGAACCTGTCTTATGTATAATGTTATGACACAGAGTTGTAAAGTTGCAATAATCTGTTTGGGGAAAAAGAATGACAGTGTTGCCAGATGTGGTGGCTCATACCTGTAATCCTAGCACTTTGGGAGGCAAAGGAGAGAGGATTGCCTGAGTATGGAGGTTTAAGACCAGCTTCGGCAACTTGGTAAGACCTTATCTCTACACTAAATATTAAAAAATTCATCAATTGTAAGTGTACATTTCAATGATTGGTAATATGCTTGAGTTGTGCAACCGTTACCTACTCAATTTTAGAACATCTGCATTCCAAAACAACATTACTCCAATTGTGTTTACAGTCATATAGTCAGTCATTAGTCTCCACTCCATCCCATCCTCAGCAACCACTGTTACACTTATAAACTTGACTTTCAAAACATATGATCTCTTGAATCTGACTCGTTTTGTTTTATTACTTAGGGTAATGATTTTGAGGTTAATTCATATTGCATCACATATCAATATTTTGTTAATACTTACTGTAAAGTAGCATGTTATTACATAGATATGCCACAGGTGAAATGACCTGAGTCAAATGTTAAGTGCATTTGTAAAATTGATTTTGTCAGATTTCCTCCATGCTGATTTTCACCAATATACTTCCCCAACAACAATGTATAAATTTACATTTTCCTTCACTTCTTTGTCAACACAGTTGGCTCCACTGTTATCAAATCCTATAATCCTTCACCAGTGTTACAGGAGAGAAAAAGTATCTTCATGTAAATTTATTTTTCAGTTCTTTTAATGAAGTAGGCATTTTTTTTGTTTTGTTTTTTGTTTTTGTTTTGTTTTTCTTAGTTGGAGTCTCACTCCATCGCCCAGACTGGAGTGCAGTGACCTGCTGGGCTCCCGCAATCCTTCTGCCTCAGCCTTTCCAAGTAGCCAGAACTGCAGGCACGTGCTACCACACCAGACTACTTTTTGATTTATTGTAGAGACGAGGTCTTCTCAAGTTGCCTGGGTGGGTCGCAAACCCACGGGCTCAGGCAATCCACTCATCTCGGCCTCCCAAAGTGCTGGGATTACAAGCTGAGCTACCGAGCCCGGTCAAAGTAGGCATTTTAAAAAGATTTTATTTTATTTTATTTTATTTATTTATTTTTGAGTTGGAGTCTCACTCTGTCACCCAGACTGGAGTGCAGTGGCCACTCCCAGCCACCGCAGACTCAACCTGCTGGGCTCCGGCGATCCTTCCGCCTCAGCCTTCCAAGGAACTGGAACTACAGACCTGCACTACCACGCCCAGCTAATTTTTTATTTATTGTAGAGATGAGGTCTCACCAAGTCTGGAACCCGCGGACTCAGGCAATCCACTCACCTCGGCCTCCCAAAGCGCTGGGATTACAGGCTGAGTCACTGAACCCAGCCCATTTAAAAAAGATTTTAGAATTTATTATTTTCAAGCATACATTGAAAATCCCTAGGAATTAGTTAATTTACAAAAACTATATGATTTGAATTATTTTTATATTCTAAATAACATACTTCTATTAAAGCTATTTAATTTTTCAGTTTTAGCTATCTATAGATTTATCATAATGGAAACCATGAAACAACTTCTAAGACTTGCACTCTAACACCCAGGACTTTCCCTTTCCCTCATTCTTCCAGTATTTTAGTTGGATTTATATATTTTTTGTTTGTTTTTAATATAATTTTATTTATTTTAATGGCTTTAGGGATACAAATAATTGGTTATACAGTTGCTGTATTACATACTACATAGCTCAATACAAAATTGAGAAACTGCTAGCTAGACTAACCAAGAAAAAAGAGGCAACCAAATAAGTAAAATTAGATATAGAAAGGAGACATTATGACTGATATCACAGAAATACAAAGGATCATTAGAGACTATTATGAACAACTATGCTAAAAATTGGAAAATTAGAATAAATGGGTAAATTCCTGGACACATATAATCTACCAAGATTGAACAAGTAATAAATAAAAAACCTGAACAGATCAATAAAGAATAATAAAACTCAATAAGTAATAAAAAGTTTCTTAAGATATAAAAGCTCAGGGCTAGATAGCTTTATTGTCGAATTCTACCAAACATTTAAAGAACTAACATCAATTCTCCTAACCTATTCCTAGCACAACAGAAAGTAAGTTTTTATACTGTCAAACCGAGTCAATCTTTTGTTGTTGTTAAGCAGTTTAAATTTTATTGACCTTTTTTTTAATTTAAACTTAAAATCGCACCTTTATATTTTATGTACTCTATGCAGATTGTGCAGAATATAAGTATAAAGAGATACAAATTAATCCGTAACCAAAATGATTTACTAGAATACAGAATTGCCTTCAGAAATACATACAAAACTTTTGTGATGATAGAAGGGATCTATTGAGGTTTTCTTTTCTTTTCTTTTTTTTGATTTGAAGTCTCACTCTGTCACCCAGGCTGGAGTGCAATGGCATGCTCCCAGCCACCACAGCCTCAACCTGCTGGACTTAAGCGATCCTTCCACCTCAGCCTTCCAAGTAGCTGCAACTACAGACTTGCTCTACCACCATGGGCTAATTTTTTTATTTGTTGTAGAGACGAGGCCTCACCATGTTGCTCAGGTTGGTCTCAAACCCATAGGCTCAGGCAATCCTCAGCCTCCCACAGTGCAGGGATTATAGACTTCAGCCACCATGCCCAGCCTGTCAAGGTTTTCTGAGACACTTTTCTAGGTGACTCAAGGCACACATTGTACACACATTCTAGACTTTGTGCCTCTGACATAGCCCATCAAAGATTTGGCTTCATGACACTTACAAAACTAAACATACTGAAAGAGATTCTGCTTCTCAGGTAAAAAAACCACAGAACTAAAAAAATCATGTAGATAATAATTACTCCAAAATATGGAGTCGACAAATACAAGCTCTTTATTTTAAAAAGCAGACACAGAAGACCAGGGTAAATCTAAATATATGTAAATGCTTCTATTTTGGGTAATTCATTTAAGAACCTGTATTTTGGGTAATTCATGTAAGAACCTGTATATGTTTGTTCCCAGAAACTAATGCATCACTAGACTCTACTAAGGAAAATGAATTCTAAGAATTAACATGGTTTTCAGTATTTTAAGTTTCACTGTTTACATAAAAATCTAGAGAGACCAGTCATATCCAATAGCTTCCAAAGATAACTCTTTGATGTAATCAACTTTACCAGTGTTTATGCAGTTCTGTTTAATATATACCCAAGGAAAATTCACTCTTTAAGTTCTTATAAAACAGCAAGCAAGGAGTAGAAGTAGGAGATTGGGGGTGGGGAGAGAATTTAAAAAGTTCTTCAGTAACTTTCACTTCAAAATAATGAAAAAGCAACCATTTCCTTTCATACTCCTTGAAGCTTTCCACTACACATGAAATTTTGTTCTCAAATTATATTAGTGCCTATTTAGTCATCGGATTCCTTGTTTCTATCAGATTCACGGGTTCCATTGGTATTGTTAGTCTCAGAATTTCTAGGCGCAGCCCACGCGGCTGCCTTAAGGGGTCCTGAGAGAGAGCAGCGAGAGATTAAGAAAGACACAGACTCAAAGACATAAAAAAAAAAAAAAAACTGGGACCAGGTGGGACACTTTCTTCTGATGGAGGAGAAGTGGCCCCGAACTAGCTCAGCACAAGGGAAGTTGGAAGGGATTCGAGGTCTGTGAGGGGGCTATAACAGAATCATGTTGGTTGCTACCCTAAAGGCAAGCTTATATATTTGTTTCATGCAAAACTTTCCTTGGCTGTGTTTTTCCACTGACTCTCATAGACACTTCTTCATCGTTATTTTCAACTACACCTTTTGCTTCCTCCTCATTCAGTGGCTCTGGCTTACTATTTCACACATTGGATCAACCACAAAAAATTTCTCTTTCTAGGTCTAAACTGGTAAGGTCAGTGATTTTAACAGAAGTAGTGTCATGCCCTCTGCTAACTGTACTGCCACTATGCATCACAACTGTAAATAATACATAGCTGTCATTAGTTGGCTTTGTGCTTGATTCTTTTAGTGACAATTTGAGAGGTGTCAATAAAGGAGTGTTAATGTTGGAAAGCCCACCACCATAACAATCAAATTCCACATCACTAGGAGCAAAGCATTTCAAATGAATAGTATAACTTCAGACATTCTATCAAACAAATGACTTCATTCAGCTTCAGGATAATGATGGCAATTTTCACAGAAATATTTATCATCCATAATCCTCTTTACTGAAGCAAATTGTGCGATTGCTCATCTCAGGGTCTTCCTTTCCATTTTTGACTCTGGGAAAATTTCAAAGCCTTACTTTAGAAAATAATTTTCTTGTATTGGCACACTGATGTCTTAAAAATATTCTTTCTGTTAAACTTTCACATTGCAAGCAACGAGTCCTTAACACCAGCTGACCTTGAAATAATTTCTCCACCAGTTCAAAACCAACTTGCTCCGTACCTTTGTTTATGGACTTAACTTTATGAGCAGGTTTAATGTTATTTCCTGGAGATTCGAGTCCACAACCATTACTTGTATTGTCACTTTCACACTGCCCCAAGTTATCTTCAAGATCATATTCATTTTCTTTAGATTGTCCTTTGGAGCCTTAATTTGTTGTTATTTTCCCCCTGACAACAGAATTTAGAAAATATACTAGTTTGTTTAGTTGCAGACTTTAACCAGTTTAACTCTTGATTTCTTTTGTGAGAGTTGCACTCTTATGTTCAGAAATATTCTTAGGAATTATTTTAAGAGGAATCTTTAGTGTATCACCTGTAGTTTTTTTTTTTGTTGTTGTTTGTTTGTTTAATCTTGTTTGTCTCTTCCAATGATTGGTGTTCCTTGGATACCTTTTATTTCCCCTTCCTGTTACCAAATTCAGTGTCACTTTTTCTTTTCCCAGTTCGTTTTGGAAGTTTATAGTCGTCAGAATGCCTCATATTGTCAATCTCTATTCTGCTAATATCATTCATTTCCTCTTTCTAATGAGGTTTTTCTTCTACCTAAGTAGATTCTGTTACAATTTTTTTTTTAAGGAGTTGGCATGTCCTTGAGTGTTTTCCAAAATGCACTGTATTACTTTCTGTGCATCATGCTGTAGGTATCCCTCATACATAGGGTTGAGTTAGCTGAGTGTTAAACAGTTGCCTTGGCAGAGTGGCAAGTTTATCAGTATATTTCTCTGGATATAAGAGAAAACTAGCCTGAATTTGTTCAACTCAAATGATAAGGACTGTAAACTGCGTATTAGTTCATAATTTCAAAGAATCTTCTTTGCAATTTCCCTTATCATTTTGATTGTCTTAATCTTTTAAAGCATGTCTTCCTTGAAATATTAAATAAGTGATTCACTGAAGTGTACTATCACAACCACAAGTATTGCCAAGATTGTTCAGTCCCTCAAATGGTAACACGTTTTCGGTCTTCTCACAGATCACCAGGTGAGGACAGTGCAGAAACAACTGCAGAATCAACTTGATCAATTTCAGATCCTCTATAGTCATAAGTTTTTTCTTCATTTCCTTGAAAATCTAAAATCCAAAGCTTTCTTAGCTTCCTTTTTCTAAAACTTGTTTTTCTTCGACGGACTACCTCTTTGAAATCCATTACTTTCACTAGGTATGACACCACGCCTTTTCTCTTCAAATCCCAAGGAGTTGGCGACAATTACTTTACAGAGGAAAGCTATAATCACCAAATCTATCTGCGTACACTGTCAGGTATCTCGAAGCATTAATAATTCTCGTGGCAGGTTTTTCTTGAGAGCCAATTCTAACAGATGATAGAAACTGAACCTGTCACGGACAGAGGAACTGGTCACTGCCCAAAGCGAGGTCCGCGGCTGTGATTCCGGGAAGTCCAATCCCAATGAGTGTGGATGCGACAGGTGAGTCCCTGTCCCAAGCCCTCCGGGTCGTGGACAAAAGGAAGACCTAGTAGGGCGGGTCGCCCTCCCCGCGGGGAAGTGGCCGTCCTCTCACGACAGCGGGAGTTCCGGCCGCTGCTCAGTCCTGCTTGTCGCCAACACCAGCTCCATCTCCGGAGCGGCGCTCTCCTGCGCCCATTCCCGGATGGCCAGGAGCGCAGCAAGCTCCAAGTTCGCCGAGCGCCTGGACCTCTAGGGTCTTCCCCACTCCGCCTCCCAGGCGAACTTGTCACGCTTTCCTAAGTCTCAGGACCCCCGTGTCTTAGCCTCCGCCCGCACCTGCACTGCGCTTGAAGGTGGCGTCCTTTGGAAATACTGGTTTCTAGTCTCCACGCTGCAGAGACGCGGAAGGCCGGAGTTGCCTCGCGACCGCCTCTCAACCCCGGGACGCATGAGCTCCGGAGCCCTTTGGAACAGTAATTTCCCCCACGACCCTAACGGTTCCTACGGTTTCAAACAGCGCAGGCACAGCTACGGCAGCCCGCGAGGATGCCAGAGGCTTGGCTGACAGGCTGGAGCATCACCCTATTCCCCTAGGGTTTTTTGTTTTTTTGAGTTGGAGTCTAACTGTCGCCCAGGCTGGAGTGCAGTGGCACGCCCACCGCCACCGCAGCCTCAACCTGCTGGGCTCGGACGATCCCTTCGCCTCAACCTTCCAAGTTGCTGGAACCACAAGCGCATGCTACCACCCCCGGCTAATTTTTTGATTTATTGTAGAGACGAGGTCTGGCCAAGTTGCCCAGACTGATCTCGAACCCGTGAGCTCAGGCAATCCCCTCACCTCGGCCTCCCAAAGTGCTGGGATTACAGGCTTGAGCCACCCAGTCCGGCCCCTAGTTTTAACCATTGGTGCGCACGAGCTGAGTGAGCAGCCTATGGGTGGGGAAGATGGGACAGGGAGGATATTGTCAGTCTTGCATTCTTCAAATACATCTTGGACACGAGGGCAGTTTCCTGCAGAATTAGACTATAATACAGCTATATGGTATTAGGATCTCAAATAAATTTTTAGGATATTTATTCATATTTGGTATTGCTCTATAATAGAAAACTTTACATGCAAATGGAACTTTTTAGCAACCAAAATTTAAAAATTAAGTGACAAGCCGGGTGCGGTGGCTCACGTCTATAATCCCAGCACTTTGGGACGCCAAGGTGAGAGGATTGCCTGAGCCCCATGGGTTGGAGACCAGCCTGGGCAAATTTGTGAGACCTCATCTCTACAATAAATTTAAAAAATTTAGCCAGGCGTGGTGGCGTGCAACTGTGGTTCCAGCTACTTGGAAGGCTGAGGTGGAAGGATTGCCTGAGACCAGCAGGTCGAGGCTGAGGTGGCCGTGAGCGTGCCACTGCACTCCAGCCTGGGCGACAGAGTGAGACTCCGACTCAAATAAATAAATAGATATCTAGATAAATAAATAAATAGACAATTAAATTAAATTTAAATTAAGTACTAAATATTTGAAATGATATGGCAATATAAAATAACAAACTAAATATAGGTCTAGATGATTTGAGACCATAGCTGACATGGCTTGTTAGTATAGCACAGTGGTTGGGGCAAGGTTTTATACCAGCCTGACCAGGTTACACTGACGGCCCATAACCAGTGTATACATTCAGACGGATCACTTTAAACTCTCTGTGCCTCTAAGGTCTCCTTGTCTTGACAGCAACAATAATGCCAGTGCCTATATAATACTCCGTGAAAACAATGAAAAAGTGCCACATGGATCCCATTATAGGAATAATTCATAAATTGTAGGTGCTATTTAAAGTTAGCACTTCCAACTGTAGGTTTCGAAACCTCTTAACAAAGTAAGACCTCGAGCAAAGTTTTCTCAATGAAAATATTGGATTTCAGTTAATATAATAAATACAGGAGCCCACTCCTGTATGTTTTCGTGCAGGATCCTCAGATTCTCTCAGTCCATGGGAACTGGCAGAATGATCTTTAAGGATTTAACAACAGGAATGGTCTACATATCTCATACTAACTATGGTTGAAATCTTGGTGCAATTTCTCTTTTCTTTACCATTACCTCTTCCTTTACTACTTTGAATGCAGTTTGAGGTCCATAAGTGTGACTCTCAAGCACCTGATTATAGTCACTTTTTCATTCTTTTAAAAAGTGTCCCCAAAACAATGGCAACTTTTAGGTTGAAGCATTTTCTCAAATATTTTGAATACAAATTTGTTTTCTGTCCTCACAGGTTAATCAGGTTATGTCCATTGACACCACGTTCCTCTTGAATGTTTTCAGACATCTCCACAAACACCAAGACATCCTGTGAGTAGAACTTAAAATAAGAGCTCACAAATATATTGAATTTTTCATTTTTTATGCTGACAAATATAACTTTTCCTATGTACATGGTTGTCAAATGGAGCAGTGAAAACACCACAGGGGGGGAAATGAGGATACTGTTCTCATGAGTTCATGACAAAAATCACAACTGATGATATGAATCATAATTATTATTCCCTGTGTTTCATGTTTGGTCTCATGACTTGGGCCAGTGACTACATAAGTTTCATTTTGTACAGACACAAGCAGCCGGTCAAGCACATTCACAGGAGCAACCTTTTCCCCAGCCACTTCTTTCAACTTGTGTGTGTGTGTGTGTGTGTGTGTGTGTGTGTGTGTGTGTGTGTACATATATATGCATAATTAAGAAACATATATAAGCTATAAGGGCACAACTCAGTGCAGCTTCGCAAACAAACACACCTCTGTATGCAACACGAAGGTCACAAACAGAATATTGCCAGACTCATAGAAGCCCCTTGTGTCCCCTCTAAGTCACTGCCCTCAAGGCTATAGTTCTGTTTGGGTATATTTATAGGAGTGGAATTGTTGGGACATGGGTTTACATCTGTTCTAACATTTAAGGGATTAGATATCTTTGGCCTGTTTTGTATTTTATATAAATGGAATGATAAAGCAACAATTCTTTTATATTTCTCCTTTTTTTCATTCCACGTGATTTTTGTAACATTTATTAGCATTGCTGTATGGGATTCCATTGTATGAGTACTATACATTGCTGTATAGTATTCCATTGTGTTGAGTCATTTTACTGTTAATAAGCATGTGAATGGTCTTCAGACTGGAACTATTGTGGCTAGTGGTGGCATTTAAATTCTGTAATTTGTCTTCTGGTGATATATATAGAAATTTTGGGGGGCTATATTTGTAACAGTGGAATAGTTGGGAGGTAGTTTTATATCTGTTCAACTTAAGTAGATACTACCAAAGAGTTTCCAAAAAGTTTGTGCCAATCTTTTTTTTTTGAGTTGGAGTCTCACTCTGTCACCCAGACTCGAGTGCAGTGGCCACTCCCGGCCACCGCAGCCTCGACCTGCTGGGCTCCGGCGATTCTTCCGCTTCAGCCTTCCAAGTAGCTGGAACTACAGGCACGCGCTACCATGCCCGGCTAATTTTTTTTTTTTTTTTTTTTATTGTAGAGATGGGGTCTCGCCTGCCCAGGTGGGTCTCAAACCCGCAGGTTCAGGCAATCCACTCACCTCAGCCTCCCAAAGGCGTGGGATTACAGGCTGAGCCACCGAGCCCGGCTTGCTTGTGCCAATCTTAACACTCATTGGCAGCATATGAGATTCCTGCTTTATCCATCCTTGTCAAAACTTGGTATTTTTATTTCAGATTTCTGTTTGGTGTACAATAATGACCAGGTAATGGTCTTATTATAATCTTCACAATTACTAGAGACATTGAACTTGTTTCCTCTATTTTAAATATATTTAATAATGTTTGTTTCTTGAGGATTCTGTTGAGATGATTTGCCTATATTTTTTTCAGTTGTGTGATCCGTAAGTGTTCTTTTTGCTACATACGTCTTTCTCTGTCCCCCAACCCGTGTGTGTGTGTGTGTGTGTGTGTGTGTGTGTGTGTGTGTGTCTTTTAAAGGCAGCCTGATATTACTTTAATATAATCTAATTTTTAACACCACTCATATAGTTAATATATTTTGAGCTGTTTAAGAAACATTTTGTTATTTTGAAACCCCTTTTTGTTTTTCTAAAGTTTTATTATCATTAAAATGTAGATCAGCAATCCATTAAGAATTTATCTGTTGTATGATGTGGTTTGCAGTTGAGGTTATCTGATTTTTTATTTATGACTGGCAAAATAAGTTTATTCTGAAAATGTTGGATTATGCTTTCTTTTTTTTTCTTTTGAGTTGGAGTCTCACTCTTTCGCCCAGGCTGGAGTAGGGACATGCTCACGGCCACCCCAGCATCTACCCACTGGGCTCCAGCAATCCTTCCATCTCAGCCTTTCAAGTAGCCGGAACTACAGGTGCACGCTACTGCTCCTGGCTAATTTGTTTTTTTTTTTTAATTGTAGAGATGAGGTCTCGCCAAGTTGCATGGGCTGGTCTCGAACCCACAGGCTCAGGCAATAATTCACTCGCCTTAGCCTCCCAAAGTGCTGGGATGACAGACTGAGCCACTGAGGCTGGCCAGATTATGCTTTCCTTTCATTTGTTCTCGCTTATCATTGCTTCCCCAGGTTAGCACCACCTCATCCGTAGTGCTGACTTTCATGAAATATATTGGTAATCCTCTCCATTTCTGTGTGCATCTGGATTTCTTTAGAAATTCCAAAGAAGTACAAAATGAAAGTTGTTCTTGAAGTCTAAAATCTTAAATGAATCTCTTTGTCCAAGGAATAATTGTTACCATAATTAAAAAAAAAATATGTTGAATGACAGAATGGTCTCCAAGGATTTGGCAGTAAATAATATTGTTTTTATTTTTTATTTTAAAGAGGTAGGGTATAATTCAGGATTAAGTATACAAGTGATCATCACACTGGTAAAGTTTGGACCTCCCTATGGCCCCTACTTTGCCTGATTTGAGGACCCTTATTGATGTTGGATCCCTGCCCCCCACCCTGGCTGTATCCTGCTACTGCCAATCCCTTTCTTATTGTATTATGGTAAATATTCAGGGTCTGCTTATGAGTGATAACATGTGGTACTCCATTCTCTGCTTCTGTGATAAATCACTGAGTATGATAGACTGTAAATCCATCCAAGTTGCTGCAAAGTCCATATGTCTGCCCTTCTTTATGGCTGCATAATATTCCATTGTGTATATGACCACATTTTTTTTAATCCAGTGCAGTTTCGAAGGGCTTCACGGTTGGTTCCATGTTTTTGCTATTGTGAATAGAGCAGCAATAAACATGCATGTGCAGGTCTTTTTTTGGTAGAATGATTTGAGTTCAGGAATAATATTCTTATCACAGACCACAGTTGGAATCCTGGCAAATTTCTCTCTTCTTTATCATTATCTTTGTCTTTCCCACACTGAATGCAGGCTGAAGTCCACAGATGTGACTCTTAGACATCTAATTATATCCAACTCCTTGGTCATTTTCTCTAAAGAAATTCCTCAGCATTGACAACTTTTGGGCTGAACCATATCTTCAATGATTTGGAATGCAAACCTCTTTTGTGTTGAGAGAGTGGACAGGGGTATGCCTATTGGCACCATATATATAATTAGTATAGCATTTATAGGACAAATGCATCAATAGTATGTGGTTATGCCTAGTATGTGGAGTAACCCATGTGGAGTAGAGACTGGTTTAAAGAAACAACACATTTGTATACCTAACCCTGAATTGTACCCCACATCTTTAAGATAAAAAATTAAAATTAATTAATTAATAATAAATAAATGAAGAAACAACAAATCTATTCTATAAAGTCATTACATTACAAATAGAAGCACTGGCCTTGTGCAGTGGTTAACTCCTATAATCCTAGCACTTTGGGAAGCCGAGGTGAGAGGATTGCTTGAACCCACAGATTTGAGACCAGCTTGAAAAACTTGGCGAGATCTCATCTTGACAATAAATCAATAAAAATTAGCCAGGCATGATGGTGCATTCCTGTAGTCCCAGCTACTTGGAAGGGTAATTCGGAAAGCAGGTTGACGCTGGGGTGGCTGCGAGCGTGCCACTGCACTCCAGCCTGGGCAACAGAGTGCAACTCTGACTCAAAAAACAAAACAAAACAAATAGAAGTACCAGCACCAATTTCTAGATTAACTAGAAGAATCTGTCATTTTTCATAACTATCACATAAGCCAGTGTTACTTTCTCAATTCAGCAGTATTGAATAGTGGCCAGAATTATTGACACATTAGTTTTGCATTGATTTAATTGCTTATTTTCCTTTCACTTACTGACATTACTTTGGGTTAGGCTAATTATTTACTACATATATTCTCTATTTCCAAGTCAGAGAATACATTCACATAGTTGGCAATACATACTCCTGTGAATATTCATTGTAACACTGGGTTATTTTTGTGACACTCAACTAAATCATAGTTGAGGGGCCAGTGGGGGGAAAGCAGCAGGAGCACATAGCACCTGTTCGAAGAATTATCCTCAAGTGCAACTATTGAAACAGCCTGATGTAACCTAAAGACCAGTTTTACCTTGTAGCTACTGAAACAACCTGACAACTCTAAGACTAGATTTACCTGATGCTATCCCTTACCAATCAGGGCTCCTCAAAACTTCACTAGTGCTAATGAGTTTGTTTTAAAACAATACTAACATTTCTCTAATAAAACTCCCTACTTTTTCTTTGCTCTTCAGACATACCAAAGACCAACTTGTCCGTGTATATGCACCATATTGCAATTTGCTTTTATATACATTCCCAAAAGGTTTTCTATATTCATCTTGTGTGTGTGTGTGTGTGTGTGTGTGTGTGTGAGAGAGAGAGAGAGAGAGAGAGAGAGAGAGAGAGAGAGAGAGAGAGAGAGAGAGAGAGAGACTGGATTTCACTCTGGTGTCCAGGCTGGAGTGCAGTGGCATGATTACCAATCACTGCAGCCTTGAACTGTGCTTAGGCAATTCTTTCACATCAGTCTGCTGGGTATCTGGGACTACAGGCACATACCACCACACTCAGTTAATTTATTCATTGCATTTTTAAAGTTTTTTATTTTAAAGATATGGTGTACAATTCAGGGTTAGGTATACAAATGTTCATTATGCAGGTACCTTTGTTGATGAGGCGTGCACCCTCCTCCCCTGGTAGTTTCCCCCTACTATTCCCGCCCCTCCCTCCTCTGGCAGTTTCCCACTACTGTCAATCCCCCCCTTTTTTTTTTTTGAGTTGGAGTCTCACTCCTTTGCCCAGGCTGGTGTGCAGTGGCACACTCACAGTCATGCCAGCATTAACCTGCTGAATCCCTTTCTTTTTTTTTTTTTTTTGAGTTGGAGTCTCACTCTGTCACCCAGACTGGAGTGCAGTGGCCGCTCCCGGCCACTGCAGCCTCGACCTGCTGGGCTCCGGCGATCCTTCCGCCTCAGCCTTCCAAGTAGCTGGAATTACAGGCATGTGCTACCACGCCCGGCTGATTTTTTGATTTATTGTAGAGATGAGGTCTCGCTGCCCAGGCGGGTCTCGAACCCGCGGGCTCAGGCAATCCACTCACCTCAGCCTCCCAAAGGCGCGGGATTACAGACTGAGCCACCGAGCCCGGCTTGAATCCCTTTCTTAAAGTATTATGGTAATTGCTCAAGGTTCACCTGTAAGTGAGAACATATGGTATGCAATTCTTTGTTTCTGTGATAGATCAATCAGTATTATAGACTCTAAGTCCATCCAAGTTGCTGTGAAGTTCATCATTTTGCCCTTCTTTAAGTCTGCATAATATTCTATCATGTATATGTACTACTTTTTAGAAATCCAGTCCTCTTTCAATGGGCAGCACGGGCTAGGCTAATTATTTACTACATACATTCTCTATTTCCAGGTCAGAGAATACATCCACATTCACAAATAAATCTGTTGCTATTAGAACTGACATTTTTATTAAGCAAAGCCTGTATTAAGTATACCTATTTTATTATAGCCACAAAACTATTCCTCTTGGCATGGTTTCAAACGACAGAAAACCATTACTTATAATTTATCAATTCTATTTTATTATACAAAGCATGTATTCCTTTTTATAAATACTATAATAAATCAAGGGACTTTTCATCAGCCTTTGGGCATAAAAGCCTTTTAAGACATAAGTATCGAGAAAGGGTCAGGGCTGGCACCACTTGCTAATACTGAGTACCTGTTACCAGTAAACAAATTATCCTTTCAGGCCCATCATAGTCATACCTGTCATCTGAAATTCTGATAAAACTGAGAAATATTGTTGGAGTGTTGTTCACTCAACATTCTACCTGATAGTATAGTATGTAACCTTTAAAATTTTTCCAGGGCCATTTTTATATGAGCACAATTTTTGCCTCATGAGTTTAAGGCAGAAATGAGCCATGATTAGACAATCTGAATCCATCCAAGTTGCTGCGAAGTCCGTGATTTTGTCCCTCTTTATGGCTGTGTAAACTTTTTAAAAAACTAAGACACAAATGCATGCATTAGTCTAGAGCTATGCAGGCTCAAGATAATCAGTATTACTGTATTTCACCTCTATGCCTTGTCCCACTGAAAGGCCTTCAAGGGCAATAACATACACAGAGCTGTCATCTCCTCTGACAACAATGCTTTTTTTCTGGACTATGTCCTGAAGAACTTGCCTGAGATTGTTTTACAGTTGACTTTCTTTTAAATAATAGAATAATAAAAATACTCTAAAATGATGGTAAAAGTATAATATAGTCTACATAAACTGGTAACACGGTCTTTTTTTATAATTATCAGGTGCCATTTATTGCACATAATTGTATTTGCTATACTTTTATTTTTTTTTACCTAAAGTGGAAATTTTAATGTTTCTTCAGCCAGTCATATGGTATTTATTTATTTATTTTTTTGACTTTTTTTATTATAAAGATGTGGGGTACAATTCAGGGTTAGGTATACAAACATTGATTATGCAGGTACCCTTGTTGATGAGGTATGCCCCTCCCTCCCCTAGCAATTTCCCTCAACTGCCAATCCCAATCCCCTCCCCTGGCAGTTTCCCATTACTGCCAAATGCTTTCTTATAGCATTATAATTGTTCAATGTCCACTTATGCGTGAGAACATATGGTACTTTGTTCTTTGTTTCTATGATAAATCATTGAGTATGATCGATTCCAAATTCATCCAAGTTGCCACGAAGTAAATATATTTGTCCTTCTTTATGGCTGCATAATATTCCATTGTGTATATGTACCACATTTTCTTTATCCAGTCCAGCTTTGATGGGCAACATGGTTGGTTCCACGTTTTTGCTATTGTGGATAGAGTTGCAACAAACATGCATGTGCAGGTATCTTTTTTGTAGAATGATTTGAGTTCCTCCAGTTATATTCCCAGTAGGAGAATTGCTGGGTCATATGGAAGGTCAATTTCTAGTTCTTTCAGAAATTGCCACACTGTCTTCCAAAGAGGTTGCTCTAGTTTGCATTGCCACCAGCAGTGTAGAAGCCTTCCTTTTTCTCCACATCCTTGGCAGCTTCTGTTGTTATTTGTCTTATTAATGATGGCCATTCTTACTTGGGTTATGTGGTATCTCAGTGTGGTTTTGATTTGCATTTCTTTGATGATTAGTGAGGCTGAGCACTTTTTCATGTGTCTGTTGGCTGCCCGTATATCTTCTTCTGAGAAGTGTCTATTCATGTCTTTTGCCCACTTTTTATTTTATTTTTTATTTTTCAACACAAAATGTATTATCAAAACCCGCAAGCTACAGGTTTAGGTTTATGAAAAACATATAACCCAGTTGGCAAAGTTAGTCCTTAACAATCCATTCCCAAACATATTTTTCAGGTAAATATATACATCCATAGTTAACTTTCTTTTTCTAAATTCTAACCATTGTCAGACAAAATAAGGCATAGCCTTCTCCATGCTTTGTAGAACTTTTTTTCCTTCCTCTTATGGGATTCCTTCAAGTTTCTAGAAATACCTCTATGTCTTGGACATTTCTACTCCAGAGAAATGTACCTCAGAAGTATGTACATTGGCTAACTGGCCTACCAGCAGACAAGTTCCAAGGCCAAAGTTGAGGGTGTGAATACAAATCCTGGAATACTTTGAAGCTATCCAAGCCATGCATTTCCCATTCAAGTCCCCCACCATGGTCTGAACACTGTAGTCTAAGTCACTTTGCAGTAAGTTCCTCACTCAGATGTTGTTTTTCCTTGTTCTTCTCTCCAAGAATCTCCACTCATGTTTAAGATGCCAACTTTAACTTGGCTGGGTTGAATTAACCCAATATTTACAGCTATGCAAACTGTGGAGGTTAAGTACATAAATATAAAAAAGTTAAGGCTTAATTTAAATGAATAAGTTCTTCTCCACACTAAATCACTATATGGCACCTCACACTTGAAGTAACATCCACAGATCCCCCACTCTATCTGGCAGATATACTCAACATGCTATATTAAGTATAATTTCCATTTTATTTTTTTCCAGAGAGTTGTTCTTCAGTCCTTAAGGACTCAGCTTCGTATATGGGCTTTGTTGGAGGTCGTGGGGCAGCAACCACAGGTCTAAATCAGAGTGGGAGTGTCCGGTCTTTGTGGGCTTCACAAGACCGATTCCTCACTACCTTGCGATGAATGGCACAACTCACACAGTGATGCAGCTTCACATACAGCTTGGGAAGCACATAGGCGTCGAAAACACTCGCTTCAGAAATGTCCTTGACAGCTGTGACCTCCACTATGTTTTGAATGATGAACTTCTTAATAGCCTTATCCTTGGACACGCATGGGGCGCAGTTCATGCAGCGAATGGGCTGCACGTGGCTGTGGCCCTTTTTTGGCACGACCATCGTTCCTTCTTTTCTTTGTCATCTTGGAAGCGAGGACCCCTTTTGCCCACTTTTTAAAGGGGCTGTTTTTTTCCTTTCAGCGCATTTGAGTTCCTTGTAAATCCTAGATGTTAGGTCTTTGTCAGATATACAGTTGGCAAATATTTTTTCCCATTCTGTGAGCTGTCTCCCTACTCTCCTTATGGTTTCTTTTGCTTTGCAGAAGCTCATCAGTTTGATGAGGTCCCACTTGTCTTGTATTTGCTATACTTTTACATAAATGACTGTGTGACAGGTTTGCTTATATCAGCATCCCTATAAACATGTGTTTGATGCACTGTGCTTCAGCGGTACAACTACAACAGTGTCCTCAGGTAATACGAATTTTTCAGCTCCATTATAATATATATATTTTTTTAGTTGGAGTCTCACTCTGTCGCCCAGACTGGAGTGCAGTGGCTGCTTCCGGCCACCGCAGCCTCGACCTGCTGGGCTCCAGTGATCCTTCCTCCTCAGCCTTCCGAGTAGCCGGAATTACAGGCATGCACTACCACGTCTGGCTGATTTTTTGATTTATTGTAGAGATGAGGTCTTGCTGCCCAGGCGGGTCTCGAACCCGCGGGCTCAGGCAATCCACTCACCTCAGCCTCCCAAAGGCGCGGGATTACAGGCTGAGCCACCGAGCCCGGCCATTATAATATTTTTTAAAACTTAATTTTAAAGATGTGGGGTACAATTCAGTGTTAGGTATATAAGTGGTCATCATACAGGTAAAGTTTGGGCCTCTGGCCCCCACTTTGCCTGGTTTGCCTGGTTTGAGATCAGAAACCCTTAATGATGTTGTGTACCCTCCCCACCCTGGCAGTATCCCACTACTGCCAGTCCCTTTCTTATAGTATTATGGTAAATGTTCAGGGTCCGCTTATGAATGAGAACATGTGATACTCCGTTCTTTGTTTCTGTGATTAACCACTGAGTATGATAGACTATAAATCCATCCAAGTTGCTGCGGAGTCCGTATGTTTGTCCTTTATGACTCTGTAATATTCCATTGTGTATATGTACCATTTAAAAAAATCCAGTCCCGTTTTGACGGACAGCATGGTTGGTTCCATGTTTTTGCTATTGTGACTAGAGCTGCAATAAGCACGTGTGCACAAGTATCTTTTTTTGTAAAATGATTTGAGTTCCTCTGAGTATATTCCTAGAAGGGGGAGTGCTGGGTCACATGATTTTTAGATCTTTTAGGAATTGCTACACTGTTTTCCACAAAGGCTGTATTAGTTTACATTGCCACCAGCAATGTAGAAGTATTCCTTTCCCCCCACATCCTCTCCAGCATCTGTTATTTTTTTGAGTTTTTGGCGATGGCCAGCCTGACTGGAGTTAGGTGGTAGGTATCTCAGTATGGTTTTAACTTGCATTTCTTTAGTGATTAGTGAGGCTGAACAGTTTTTCATGTATTTGTTGGCTGCTCTTATGGAACTACTGTTGTACATGTGGTTTGTTGGGGACAAAATATCATTATGTGGCACAAGACTGTATGTATTTCCATGTGTTTAAGTATATGAGTGGCCATACTGCATGCTTATGTATATATTTGAGTGGTTAAGTGTATTTGTATGTGTGTGCTTTTGGAGTACCAAAGTCAAATAAAAATATTGGCCAGGTGAGGTGCCTTGCACTTATAATCCCAGCACTTTGGGACTCTGAGGTGGGAGGATTGCTTGAGCCCAGGAGTTCAAGACCAACCTGGGCAACATAGCCAGATCTCATCTCTACAAAAATAAAAATAAAATCCCACTCACAATAGCCACACACACACAAAAATGAAACACCTTGGCATCTTCCTAACCAGAGAAGTGAAAAGCCTTTACAATGAAAACTACAAAACACTGCTCAAAGAAATCAAATCAGGATGGCCATCATCAATAACTCAAAAACAATAGATGCTGGAGAGAATGCAGGGAAAAGGAAACACTTCTACACTGTTGGTGGGAGTGTAAACTAGTACAACGTCTGTGGAAAAGAGTGTGGCGATTCCTAAAATATCTAAAAATCAGCTTTCTGTACAACCTTGCGATCACAATTCTATGAATATAGCCAGAGACACTCAAATCACTCTATGAAAAAGATACTTGTACATGCATGTTTGTAGCAGCATTATTTACAATAGCAAAAACATGGAACCAACCATCCTGCCGATTGAAAGAAGACTGGATAAAAAAAGTGGTATATATACAAGCTGGGATATTACACAGACATAAAGAAGGACAAAATTATGAACTTCATAGCAACTTGGATGGACTTAGAGTCTATAATACTGAGTGATCTATCACAGAAACAAAGAACTGAGTACTATATGTTCTCACTTATAACTGGACCTTGAGCAATTATCATAATACTTTAAGAAAGGGATTCAGCAGGTCAATGCTGGCATGGCTGTGACTGTGCCACTGCACTCCGGTCTAGGCAAAGGAGTGAGACTCTGACTCAAAAAAGGGATTGGCAGTAGTAGGAAACTGCCAGAGAAGGGAGGGGTGGGATTGCAGTAGTGGGAAACTACCAGGGTAGGAGGGGGCACACCTTATCAACAAGGGTATCTGCATAATGAACATTTATATACCTAACCCTGAATTGTACACCACCTCTTTAAAATAAAAAAATTAATAAAATAAAATAAATAAATTAACTGAGTGTGGTGGCGTGTGCCTGTAGTCCCAGATACTCAGCAGGTTGAGGTGAAAGAATTACCTAAGCACAGGAGTTTGAGGCTGCAGTGACTCGTGATCATGCCACTGCACTCTAGCCTGGGCCACAGAGTAAAACCCAGTCTCCCCCTCCCCTCTTCCCTCTCCTCTTCTCCCTCCCTCCTCCCTTCCTCCCTCTCCCCCACCTCACACACACACACATAAGATGAATATACAAAACCTTTTGGAAATGTATATAAAAACAAATTGCAATTTGGTGCATATACACAGACAAGGTGGTTTTTGGTATGTCTGAAGAGCAAAGAAAAAGTAGGGAGTTTTATTAGAGAAATGTTAAGTATTGTTTTAAAACAAACTCAATGGCACCAGTGAAGTTTTGGGGAGCCCTGATTGGTGGGGGACAGCAGTAGATAAATCTAGTCTTAGAGTTGGCAGATTGTTTCAGAAGCTACAAGGTAAAACTGATCTTTAGGTTACATCAGGCTGTTTCAATAGTTGCACTTGAGGATAATTCTTGGAACAGGTGCTATGTGCTCCTGCTGCTTTTCCCCCACTGGCCTCTCAACTATGATTTAGTTGAGTATGATAAAAATAACCCAGTGTTACAATGAATATTCACAGGAGTATGTATTGCCAACTATGTGAATGTGTTCTCTGACTTGGAAATAGAGAATGTGTGTAGTAAAGAATTAGCCTAACCCAAAGTAATGTCGGTAAGTGAAAGAGGAAAATAAGCAATTAAATCAATGCAAAACTAATGTGTCAATGATTCTGGCCACCATTCAATAGTGCTGAATTGAGAAGGTAACACTGACTTGTGTGATAGTTAAGAAAAATGACAGATTCTTCTAGTTAACCATCTGATGCTGGTGCTTCGGTTTTGCTGTTATTGTTTTGTTTTGTTTTTTGAGTCGGAGTCTCACTCTGTTGCCCAGGCTGGAGTGCAGTGGCATGCTCACAGCCACCCAGTGAAGGGAAGGTGGGATTGCAGTAGTGGGAAACTACCAGGGGAGGAGGGGGTATACCTTATCAACAAGGGTATCTGCATAATGAACATTTGTATACCTAACCCTGAATTGTACAGGGTGTCAGCCAGCTTTCCGGATCAGCCTTCCAAAGTAGCTGGAACTACAGGAATGCACCATCACGCCTGGCTAATTTTTGCTGATTTATTGTCGAGATGAGGTCTCGACAATTTTCCCAGGCTGATCTTGAAACTGTGGGCTCAGGCAATACTCTCACCTTGGCCGCTCAAAGTGCTGGGATTATAGGAGTGAGCCACTATGCAAGGCCGGTGCTTCTATTTATAATGTAATGATTTTATAGAATGGAATTGTTGTTTATTTCATTTTATTATTATTAATTAATTTAAATTTTTTATCTTAATGATGTGGGGTGCAATTCAGGGTTAGGTATACAAATGTGTTGTTTCTTTAAACCAGTCTCTACTCCACATGGATCACTCCACCTACTAAGCATGACCACATACTATTGATGTATCTGTTCTATAAATGCTATACTAAGTATAGATGCTCAGACAAATAGGCTCATTTCGTTGTAAGAGAGCCTTGGGCAGAGATGGAGAGGTGGCCTGTGTAGTGAAAAATTTCTAAAGTGATCCCAAAGTTGCCCTTAGCAGCTATGAGGTGATCTCCCGACCTTTGGAATGTCATGCTTGAAAGAAGTGTCTTTGTTTGCCTGGTGGTTTGGCCACTAGGCAGTCTAACAATGTGACTTATGATGGCAGTTTTGGGCCACAAAGTACCAGGTCTGTCTCTGGAGTTTCTGGCAACAGATACATCAGCATTGCAGGTGGTATGTAATAGAGCTCTGGTATAAACTCGGGGTGTGAAAGCTTGGATGAGCTTCCCAGACTGGCAACATTCATGAGTACTGTCCCTTACTGATGTTCGGAATGTAATGCATTATGACACTATGGAGAAAAGAAAACCAGAAGTTCAACATTTGGTACTTTTCCTGGATTCTGGCCTGTACACGCCTTCCCTTGGCTGATTTTAATCTGTATCCTTTCCCTGTAATTAACCATAACAGTAATAAAATAGCTCATAGTGAGTTCTGTGTCCTTCTGGACAATAACTGAATTTGAGGGTGGATTTGGGGACCTTCAAACCTGTGGAGGGTATCAGAAATAACTGTGGTCTGTGTAAACACTGCTTTCTCTAACTTTTTAGTTGGCCTAAAAACCCTCATGAGGGGAATGGATAGTGGACCTTGTCAATTGTGAGTTTGTTGCAAAATCCAAAGGAATGATTTTGACAATTAAATGTTTTCTTATCATTAATTACATAACCGATGAGTGCTCTTATTTTTTCTCAAAATAATAAGTGTCAATAATTCTGGCCACTGTTCAATACTGCTGAATTGAGAAAGTAACATTGACTTATGTGATAGTTAAGAAAAATGACATTCTTCTAGTTAACTGTCTGATGCTGGTGCTTCTGTTTGTAAGAGAATGATAGTGCCCATTAAGACTTTCTATCACTGTTGGGGTCAATGTGTTAGAGTATCTTTTTTCTAGAATACTTTCATATCTTCATTTTCAAATTAATTTTGTATTTAACTGTACATATTAACCCAATGACCTCTAAGGTAAATTTTTGGTATCATGTTCTTGCTTTCACTCTTAACTCATTAGACTTCCTTCTTAGAAACTTCATGTAATTTTTTTTTTTTTGAGTTGGAGTCTCACTCTGTCGCCCAGACTGGAGTGCAGTGGCATGCTCCTGGCCACTGCAGCCTTGACCCGCTGGGCTCCAGCTATCCTTCCGCCTCAGCCTTCCAGGTAGCTGGAACTACAGGCATGTACTGTCACACCCGGCTCATTTTTGATTTACTGTAGAGACGAGGTCTCGCCAACTTGCCCAGGTGGGTCTCGAACCCATGTGCTCAGGCAATCCACTTGTCTCAGTCTCCCAAAGTGCTGGGATTACAGGCTGAGCCACGGAGCCCGGCCTCACGTGATTTTTAAATCTTCAGAGTTAACATGGTACTGCTTCAGGATCTGAAAATTAAGTATTAACTTGATTTGAGGTAGAAGTACACAGTGAATCCAGTGAGACACACAAACCTCTCTGCAAGTCCCTCATGGATCAGACCTTACTATTTCCCGTGTCTTCCATATGAGAACATGTGTCCCTATAGGGATCATAAAAAAGTAAGCACCTCTCCCAGATACTTCAACAGTATGAAGATACTCACAGGAAACTTGTAATTGGTTTCAGTGATTTGCAACTAGGAAAATGTTTTCTAGAAATGTTCTCAGCTCCCCAAGGTTGCACTGTCATTGTCATTCCAGATGAAATGATAATTGCAGTTCTGAGGGGAGGCAAGGTCACAGAATCAAAGATCTTTATCTGAGGATCCAGCTACCTCACTCCCTCATGTGCTGGCTGTCATGACCTTCACACTGAGCCCACCTTCCTGGAAGGGGAAGAAGTCCAGTGAGTATTTTTCTTGCTTGCTTATTTCCTTTCGATTTTGAAACAGCGTCTTGCCTTTTCAGTCAGGCTTGAGTGCAGTGTGCAGTGTATATTCCTTGTTCACTAGAACTCAAACTCCAGTGAGGCTTAAGCAACCCTCCTGCCTCATCCTCCAGAGTAACTGAGACTACAGATGAGCACCGTAATGCCCAATCCATATTTTCTACTTCACTCTGAGATGCCAAGACTGTAAGGAAAGAAAATCAGAGTGAGTGCTAATGCTTGAAAGGGCTTCTTCAGGGATGGCAATAGACCCATTGGCAAAGCGAGGCAAGGAGGGGGAATAATTTCTTAGTTGTAAGCAGAATTAGTGAAACGACAAGGGTCCTAGATCCTAGGTCAGTCCCTGATAGCTCTTAGTTTAGTTTCATAAAACTCTCATTGAAAATGATTATTAGTGAATAATTCAAGTGATAATGAAATCTGATATCTTATTTTTTATGATGCATAAGGACTGTGGTAATGAAATAAATATGCTATTCACATTATCTTTCACAAATTGTAGATTAAATTTTCATCATCATCATTATTATTATAGATGTGTTATCATACCAATATGCTTATAAGAAAGATTAGAATGGAAAAAGAGGTATCTATGCCTGTGCAGAAACCAGATCTGAATTGGTTTCTGGAATAATAGATATTTTTATGTAAATCTAGGCTTATGATCTACCAAAAGGAAGTGGTAATTTAGTTTCCACTGAAAGGTCTGTGGTCTGAAGTTTATGGGGAGATTGCATTTTCTTTAGAAGTTAGAAACACATTAAAGGAAAGGTAGCATAATAATGAATATTAGACAATAGATGTCAGCACCAAATGTATTTGTGTCATTTCTTGTGGTTTAATAGTATTTTAACATCAACCTTAAGTTCACAACACTGTCTCCTGTTGTTTGAATATATACTGCACAAGATTTAATAGTCTCCAGATTCCACTTACTATGTAAATATTTTAACATTTCCTAACAAATTTATTTCCTTCCTTCCTCCCTCCCTCCCTCCCTCCCTCCCTGTCTCCCTCCCTCCCTCCCTCCCTTCCTTCCTCCCTCCCTCCCTCCCTCCCTCCCTCCCTTCCTTCCTTCCTTCCTTCCTTCCTTCCTTCCTTCCTTCCTTCCTTCTTTCCTTCCAAGTCAGAGTTTCACTCTGTCACTCAGGCTGCAGGCTGAAGTGCAGTGGCACATTCATGGCCCCACAGCCTCTACCAAATGGCTCAGGCGATCCTTCTGCTTCAGTCTTCCAAGTAGCTGGAACTATAGGCACATGCCAACATGCCCAGCTTTTTTTTTTTCTTTTCTTTTCTTTTTTTTTTTTTGTAGAGACGAGGTCTTGGCATGTTGCTCAGGCTGGTCTCTAATTCCTGGGTTCAGGCAATCCTCTTGCCTCAGCCTCCCAAAGTTCTGAGACTACAGGTATGAGCCACCGTGCCAGACCTGCTCACAAATTTCTTATAGCATGTTGGCATTATAAACACATCTATAATAATAGTACTGAGAATGTGATCTATAGTTTGTGAAAGATAATGTGGATGGCATATTTATTTCTTTACTACAATCCTTATACGTCTTAAAAATGAGATACTAGATTTCATGATCACATAAACTACATATTAGCAATAGACGAATATTTAACCTGAAATTTGTTATGACTGAACTTCTATCCTACACCAATTTATTGCATATTAATGTTTTCATATTCCAGAGTTTCAGGACAAAGTATTATTGCTCAGCATTATTTTGATAGACATTACTATATTTTTGCTCCTGAAATTATAGCCAATGAATCTCTCTAATACCAAAGTAACATTTGGTCAATCTTGCATTAATTAAAACCAACTTAACCATGGGCAGTTTTCTGTAGCAGTCTCCTATAATTAGTATACTATATTTTATTAATATCTCTGAAGCATTATTTTTTATAATGGCATAGATGATAAAACTTCACACCAAAATGGAAACTTGCTACTACAAAAATTGTACTTTAAAATATCAACAACATAAAATAAAATGGCAAGTTATAGATACAAAACAAATATGACTAGATTATATGAAAACATAGTTGACATAGTTTGATAGTGCAACATGGTGCTTATGGCACTGCCTTTGTACCCAGTCAAGAAAGGTTTAAGTTTCCACTCTGCCCTGACACAAGAATTTAGTCAAGTTGTGTAACGTATCTGTTTCTAAGATCTTCATTTGTTGGCAATAAAAATAATGCCAATGTCCACATCACATAGTTCTGAAAATCAAAGAAGTTACCATCAGTACAGTATTAGAGCAGTGATTTATTTATTTTAATTTTTAATTTTTTTTTTTTTAGTTGAAGTCTCACTCCGTTGCCCAGGCTGGAGTGCAGTGGCATGCTCACGGCCACCGCAGTCTCTACCTGCTGGGCTGGGCTCTGGTGATTCTTCTGCCTCAGCCTCCCAAGTAGCTAGAACTACAGGCATGCACTACCACACCTGACTAATCTTTGATTCATTATAGAGATGAGGTCTCACCAAATTGCCCAAGCTGGTCTTGAACCCGCAGACTCAGGCCTTGGCCTCCACTCACCTTGGCCTCCCAAAGTGCTGATGTGGCAGAATTTTATAGAGGGAGTTGGGACCCCAAGACCAGGAAGCAGTTTTATTTGTGCTGGCACCGTCTCAGCGGATTCACATACAAAGGCTGAGCCCTGAGCGCAGGGGGCATTGCATTTTATACATGTTTAGTTTCTTTGTCCCCCAATAAGTTAGTAACATGTTAGTAACATACAGGATAATTGGGTATTTCACAGCTCAAGTTTACTGCAGTTACACATGCACACTATAGATTGGGGGCTGCGTTCCTTTCTAACATGAATCTTCCAAGAAAGTTCTTATCTTATGGTTCTAGAAGAACTCTTTCATCATTCTGGAAAAGCTTTTATCTTACTGTACTAAGGGGACCCCTACTCTGTCCTGGGAAGGCCTTCATCTTATTAGGCTTGGGGATGAACTCCCTGTCTCACTGGGATTACAGGCTGAGCCACCGAGCCCGGCCTACAGCAGTGATTTGTAAATTGTTAAGTACTATTAAAAGTATGCATATTCAACTCTGGGAAACTTCTTTTTTTTTTTTGAGTTGGAGTCTCACTCGGTTGCCCAGACTGGAGTGCAGTGGCCGCTCCCAGCCACCGCAGCCTCGACCTGCTGGACTCCGGTGATCCTTCCGCCTCAGCCTTCCGAGTAGCCGGAATTACAGGCGCACGCTACCACGCCCGGCTGATTTTTTGATTTATTGTAGAGATGAGGTCTCACTGCCCAGGCGGGTCTCGAACCCGCGGGCTCAGGCAATCCACTCACCTCACCCTCCCAAAGGCGCGGGATTACAGGCTGAGCCACCGAGCCCGGCTTTGGGAAACTTCTTAGCAGAATAAAACCTTGAGTGAATATTTCTCAGTGAGAATGTTGCATTTCATTGATATCATCATAGCATGCGATGCATATCCCCATGCAGGATCCTCTGGCTCTGACGGTGTCAGTCAGTGGAAACTGGCAGAATTACCTTGGCAATAGGGATGGTCTACGTATCCCTATTTACAATCCTGGACATTTTCTCCCTTCATACCATTATCTCTTCCTTTACTGTAATGAATACAGATTGAGGTCCATATATTTAATTGTCAAGCAAATGATTTTAGTCACTTTGTGTTTGTTTTCTTTAAAGGTGTCTTCAAGACCATGAAAGCTGTTAGATTGTGACATTTCCTCAAAGATATTGACTGCAAATTTGTTTTCTATCCTTATAGAGTTAAATAGAGTATGTCCACTGCATCTTTCTCTTGAGTGTCTCTGGAAATATCAAGACACCTCAAGAACTTCAGGTGGGTACCACTTAAAATAAGAGCTCTCATATATATTGTTTATTTTTTCTTTTTCCTTTGCAGGATTCTGTAATTCTGGGAAGTATCATTATTTCCTATATATGTGATTGTAAAACACAGCAAAATCACACACATAAACAACAACAAAAAGTTAGGATTTGGTTCTCCTGAATTTCATGCAATATTACAATTGACAATATTCAGCATTTTTCTTATTCTTTGGTATTTCTTGTTTGACCTCATAATTTGTGCCTGTAGCTATATAAATTGTATCCTGTCCAGATACAAGCAGCAGATCAAACACATGCACAGGAACAACTTTCTCCCAGCCATTTCTTTCAACTTTTTGTGATATGTATACAGTTATTTTTAATTAAAGGAACATATGCAATTTATAAGTGCACAGTTCAGTGGAATTTCAGAAACAAATCACACCTTTGCATGTAAAACCTAGATTTAAAAAAACCCAGAATATTTCCAGGCCCCAAGTATCCCCTTTGTGTTCCCTCTAATTCCTTACCCTCAGAAGTATAGTTCTCCTGGATATATTTGAGGAGAAGATTTGCTGAGACATAAGTTTACATCTATTCTAACATTCAAGAAATTAGATTACCTTTTCATGTTTTATACTTTATGTAAATAAAATAGTACAGGAAGAACTCTTCTATATTTTGCTTTTGAAGTTTCATATGAATTTTGTAAATGTATTTTTGACATTCATTTGCATTAGTGTATAAAATTCTAATGCATTAATATTCAACAATTAATTGAATCATTCGATTGTAAATGGGTGGTCTTTAGCTCTGGGCTATCATAACCAGGGGTGATATTTAAATTGTGGAACACAGGGGTACCTGGTCCTCTATAAGGGGGAGAAAGGGCCAGGTAGAAGCCCAAACTTCACCTGCGTGCAACCTGCTTAGGTAGCAAATCCTCACTTGTACCCTACAACTTTAAAATAAATAAATTACTAGCTAGTAGATTTTAAGTTTAAAAACTAGTAAATAAATACATTCTGGAATCTGTCTTTGGAGATGTATATAGAAATTTCTTTTGGGTATATCCATAAGAATGGATTCTTGGGATGTAGATTTATATCTATTCAGTCTAAGTAGTTACATTACAATCAAACAGTTTTCCAAAACTTTTATGCCAATTTTAATACCCATTGGCAGTATATGAAACAGTTGGTATACCCACATCTTTGCCAAAACTTTATATTACCTGTCTTTTTTTGATATCAGATTTTTGGTTGGTGTACAATGAATGGTACCAGGTTGTGGTTTGATGTGAATTTTCATAATTATTAAGGACGTTGAAATGTCCCATAATTTCTATCTATTGAATCATGCCTGTTTTCCTGAAGTTTCTATTCGAAGTTTTGTGTGTATTTTATTCTGTTATAGGTTCTATAGGTGTTCTTTATGTTATGCACACTGATCCGTTTCTCCCTTTCAGTCCTAGTGTGTGTCTGGGTGTGTGTGTGATGAGTGTGAGATCTTATTTAATACGATCTAATTTGTCATTTCACCCATACGGTTGATGTACTTTGTGCTGTTTATGAAATATTTTCTTATTCTAAGACCACAGAAAAATTCTTTGTGTTATTCTAAACATTGCAACACTTATCTTTACATTTAGGATTGACGTGTTATATGGTGTGGGTCATGAGTGAGCTTGTCTGTTTTTTTATATGCCTAGCAAATATCAATTTATTCCTAATATTTGGGTTATGTTTTCTTCCACGTGCTCTCACTTGTCATTGCTTCCCTCAGATTGATACCACCCCATCCTCAGTGATGATTTCCATCAATATACTGGCAATCCTCTCCACCTCTACCTGCATTCTGATGTCTTTTGCAAACCCACAGACACACACAAGGAAAGTTACTTTTGATGTCAAAATTCTTTAATAAGGATCTTTGCTGAGAAGAATGATTGGTACCATAATATTTTAAAATATGCCAAATTACAGAATGTCCTCCAGGGATTTGGCAGTAGGAATCATTTTCTTTTCACAGACTACAGTTGGAATCCTGGGCAATTCTCTCTTCTTTGCCATCATTTCCTTTACTCCAGTGAATGCAGGCTCAGGCCCACAGATGTGATTCTTAAGCACCTAACTATAGCCAACTCCTCGGTCCTTCTCTCTAAGGGAGTTTCCCAGACTTTGGCAGCTTTTGATTTGAAATATTTCTTCAATAATATTGGATACGAACTCATTCTGACTGGAGAGAGTGGGCAGGGGTGTGTCCATTGGCACCACCTGCCTTTTGACTGTCTTCCAGACCATCATGATCAGTCCTGTGAACTCCAGGTGGAAGGGTCTTAAAGTAAAAGCCCCAACATACATTGGCTGCTTTATTATCTTCTGCTGGATCCTGCACCTGGTGGTAAATTTTATTTTTCCTGCATATGAGTTTGTCAACTGGAGCCCCCAAAACATCACAAAGAAAAGAGATATCAGATATTGTTCTACTCTAGGCAGTGACAAAATATTAGACTCACTTTATGCAGCATTATTTATATTCCCTGAAGTTTTATTTTCTGGGCTCATAATCTTGTCCAGTGGCTCCATGATTCTCATTCTGTACAGACACAAGCAACAGGTTCAATATATTCACAGGATTAATGTATCTTCAATATCCTCCACTGAATCCCAAGTTGCCCGTAGTATCCTTGTCCTGGTGAGCACCTTTGTGTCTTTTCATACCTAATCCTCCATCTTTAGTGCTTGTATTGCTTTATTTAATAATCCTAGTTGGTGGTTGATAAAAACTACTCCTATTTTCCATGTGTTTTCCAGCTGTCAGTCCCTTTTTTTTCATGAGTCATGGTTCCACTGTATCCAGATTCTGCTTTTCCTGGATAAGAAGCAGAAATTCTAAATTTTGAATAGAATAGTAGTGGGAAACTACCAGGGGAAGCGGGGGCGGCATTGGCAGTAGTGGGAAACTGCCAGGGGCAGGTGGGTGGACACAATGCATCAACAAGGGTACCTGCATAATGAACATTTGTATACCTAACCCTGAATTGTACCCCACATCTTTAAAATAAAAAAATCTAAAAATTTGAATCTTGTAGAAATATGTAAACTATATTTTTGCATAATGATCCATTTTTTTCATGTATCTTGAAAAGTCCACATAGAAAGATATGGAAAGCCACATGTCTTTCTAAAACAAACCCTAATGAATATTGGGGTTTCAGGTAATTAATTATGGGACTTTCATGAGCATGGCAAAGTTGAATAAAGCAGGTTGCTTTCAACATCTTGCGTAATATTCTATTGAGAGTAGTCTTCATCAGCTGCTTGTTGAAGCAAATTAAATTGATGGATTTGACCCTAGCTTCTCTGTCAAACTAATGGATGGTTGGTTAAGTGCTATAATTATGAGATAAATGGGCAAAAATAATTACAGTGAATAAATGTTGGGAGGTACATCTCCATGAGTGTCTCATGTATGGGCGTGCCTGATGGACAAAGGTATAAAAAGCATTTTTTCTGAGCTGTGTTTTCATTTTTTTGTGTGTGTGAAAAAAACAATTCTTTTTTTTTTGAATTGCAGTCTCACTCTGTCACCCAGGCTGGAGTGCAGTGGCACGCTCATGACCACCACAGCCTCGATCTGCTGGGCTCAGGCAATCCTTCTGCCACAGCCTTCCAAGTAACTGGAACCACAGACACGCACTACCACGTCTGACTGATTTTTTTATTTATTGTCAAGCTGAGGTCTCGAACCCCTGAGCTCAGCCCATCCTCCAGCCTCGGCCTCCCAAAGTGCTGGGATGATAGAGTTGAGCCACTGCACCCAGTCAAAAAAACAATTCTTAAAAAGTGGGAATAGTATTGCTTTCTGGAGCATTGGAGAGGCTTCTTTTCTGTACATGGTAATAAAGATGATGCTTCTTTCTTGGGCAAATGGCAAGAAAGGTTTGCTGGTGGTTCCCCTGAAAAGATTTAATTCTTTGATACTTAGGTGGGAAGAGAGCAAATAAAATTGATGCAGTCAGAAAGTTCATACTGGTTTCTGTGAAAAGAGCAATAAACTTCTTTGCATTATTTTTAAATAGACTTTGTTTTTTAGCATATGTTTAGGTCCACAACAAAATTAAATTGATAATATAGCAATTTCCTCCATTCTCTCTAGCCCCACATAAGCAGAGCCTCAATTTTATAAAAATCTCACAGCAGGGTGCTATACTTGTTACAACTAACGAGCCTTCAGTTTCTCATCACTGTTATCCATGTCCACAATTTTCAGTAGATGTCCTAATACCAGAGTTTATATTCCTGGCATGACTGCAATTGGTTACCAGTTTCTGTTTGATCCATTCAGACGTTCAAGTCATCTAAATGGATCCAATCTAGCTAATTATTAGATCCAGCCTGATTCTGGATCCAGCCTAATTTCTGTCATGACTTCTGAACCCAATATGTTTAAAATATTTCTCAAACCATCTCAGAAATCTCAAAACAACAAATCCCTTGGGCTTCAGGATCAGAGAGAGAACTTACCCATGAAGATCAAACTCTGACCTTTCCTTTTTCTATCTCTTGCCAAATTTCTATTTATGAGGCCTGGAGAGTCAGTCCCCAAAAGACTTATCAACTGGGATTTTATTAGCCCTATATAATCAGGTTTGGTTTCTAATATGACTCTGACATAACATCACATAACACATAAAGAAGGAAATAAAAATGTTTGATGGTCCTATACAGCTATTTCTTGGGGAAATTTGCAAGTGTATAAAATTCGCTTCCAAGGCAGAGTCCAGAGGAGCTGGTAATTTTCTATCTATTTTCTCTCAGGGTTGCCACCAATGAGGTTACATCTAAATATCAAGCAATTTACTCTCAAAGCCCTGTACCTTTATCTCATCTCTACAGTGATATTTCTTTTTTTTTTAATTTCCAACTTTATTGTTTTTTAATTTTAAAGATATGGAGTACAATTCAGGATTAGGTACATAACCCTGAATACATACAGGTGGAGTTTGGGGCCTCCCATTGGTCCTCACTTCACCTGGTTTGGGATCAGATACCCTTATTAATGTTATGTGCTCCCCTCCCCTGGCAGTAATCTACTACTGCCACTCTCTTTCATGTAGTATTATGATAAATGTTCAGGGTCCACTTACGAAGTAAGAACATGTGATACTCAGTTTTTTGTTTCTGTGATAGATCACTGAGTATGTTAACTCCATCCAAGTTGCTGCAAAGTCCATGATTTTGTCCTTCTTTATGGATGCATAATATTCCATTGTTTAAAAATGTACCACATTTTTTAAAAATCCAGTTCACTTTCGACAGGCAGCACAGTTGGTTCTATGTTCCATGTTTTTTGCTATTGTGAATAATGCTGCAGTAAACATGTGTGTGCAGTTATCTTTTTGGTAGAATGATTTGCATTCCTCTGGGTATATTCCCAAAAGGGAAATTGCTGGGTCATATGGAAGGTCAGTTTTTAGATCTTTAGAAATAGCCACACTGTTTTCCATAGAGATTGTACTAGTTTACACTCCACCAATAGTATAGATGAGTTCCCTTTCTGCTGCACCCTCTCCAGCATCTGCTGTTTTTTTGAGTTATTAATGATGGCCATATTCTTTTACTGATTTCAAAATTCTTTAGATAGATCGAATTGTTGAATCCTCCTATGACTTACCAATCCTCACTTTCAGATATCCCACCTCTCTGGGCTGAACCAATGGCTGATTTATGGTTTCTTGTTACTACTGCCTTACTAAAATGTGTTTAACCAAGCAGGAATTTATCCACTTCAGGCACATGTTCTATGAACATCTTGGGACAGTGTCACTGTCCTAGGTCACTGACATTTGGCTCAGATTAAACCTTAAATATTTTACAGAGTTTGGCATCTTTCATCAATATCCATAATCCCCACTTGCTGCAACAGAGCAAAGGACAAAATACGTTTTATGAGTACCTTACTTGGAAACTCAATGTCCCTGGGGGTCGTGGGGAACTCTACTTTGAATGTGCCATTTGTTTAAAAAAAATTTTAAACAAATTAAATTTAACTGAACAAAGAACAGTTCAAGAATCAGACACTCTCCAGAACCAAAAGGAATTCAGAGCAACTGCCACATAGGAGTGTCAACAGGGGGAGTGGGCAGGTGGGAAGGGGAAGAGGGAGGTTGTCAGTGACTTGGATAATTTGCTCAGGTGGTGGGATGAATTTCTTTCTTTCTTTTTTTTTTTTTTTTTTTTTGCTTGTCTCCTGAAAGGTGGCAAGGTGTCAAAATTTCTTTTAGATGCTTCTTGGGGGTCACTGGAAATAGGTCTCCTATTCAATCAATCCATTTGCAAAACCAGCGCTTTCGAGTTGGTGCATGCAAATAAATTATTTTAAGCTTAAAAGAAAACACATTTTGGCCATTGCTGCTTATGATACTTCCAAGATAATTGGTGCCACTTTCCAAACATATTACTGGAGAACCCCCATAAGTGTTCATAAAATCAGCTGGTTTTTAACTAATAGAAGTTGGTAATGAATAATAACACTGAAATTTCAGAAATGAAAAAGCAGCTTCAATCTTTAAAGCATGCTATATAAAACAAGACCATCAGTGTCACAACTGCCAGTACTTTGACCCAGACCTTAATGCCATGAAATAGAGGCAAAAAGGCAAAGTTCAAAGCAGAGCTCTTGGCCTGACCAGAAATATAATGCCTCCATATTTGTTCTTTTTGTTTAGGATTGCTGTGGCTATTTGTGCTTTTGTTTGTTTCGTGTGATCTTTGGAATTTTTTTTTTAATTCTGTAAAAAGTGACACCAGTAGATTGATAGGAATTGTGCTAAATCTGTGATTGCTTTAGGTAATAGCAGTCATTTTAATAACATTGATTCTTTCAATCCATGAGCATGGGATGGTTTCTTATTTATTTGTGCCCTCTATGAATTCTTTCATTATTGTTTTGTATTTTTCTTTGTAGAGAGCTTTCACCTCCTTGGTTAAATATATCTCGAGGTATTTTAATAATTTTTGTCTATTAGAAATGGGGTTGATTTGGCTCTCAGCTTGAACGTTATAAGTATATAAAAATACTACTGATTTGCATATATTGATTTTGTATCCTAAGACTTAACTGAAGTTTTTTTGGGTCAACTCTGGGTTTTCTAGGTATATAATCATGTCTTAGAAAATAGAGATAGTTTGGCTTTCTGTTTTCTAACTTAGATGCCTTTCATTTCTTTCTGTTTCCTGATCAGTCTGACTGGAACTTCCAGTATTATGTGGAATAAAAGTGGTGAGAGTGGACTTCCCAAGTTATACCATGCAATCTATAACTTGGAATTTTTCCATTTCTATTTTGTTCTGTTTTATATATTAGAAAAGCACACAACATGCTTTAAAATATTATGATAAATAAAGGGACGTTTACCAAGTCAGTCTTGGATTGAAAAGCACTTCAACATGTAGGCATTGAGAAACGGTCAGGCTTGGCAGTTCTTGCCAACACTGAGTACCTCATACTAGTAAATAGGCTCTTCTGCCAGACCTGCTGTGATCATACCCTCTCTCTGGGATTCTAATATAAGAGAAAAATAGTGGTAGAATGTTGTTTACTCAACCTTCTACCTGTTAACTTACAGTTATATATACTTACAGTGTATGAAATTTAATGACTTTCCAGGGACATTTTATATGAACAAGGGTTTTGGTTCATGGACTTAATGTAGAAACAATTCATGGTAATTTGTGAGTCTAATGTAAATGAAGGCATTAGTGAACAGTAGAGTGAATGAGTGACCTCCAGTCTGCCCTGTGACCACCATCCTCTTAATCTCCATATTATCCCTGTCTCCATTTCTGTTATCTTTTTCTCACCTCCATCTCACATTTCCACTTAGATATTGATCCATCCCTAGACCCAACACTATCACCCTTCAACTCTTGGGTTTGAACCTTCTCCCTACCACCTCTTCTTGATGCTTCTAGGCTTCCATACCTTACTTTTTCCTACACCCTTTGATTTTATCCTATTGTCAACCCTATCTTCCAAACCTTTCTAGGTACTTCAGTCCAAAACTCTTTGCATTTAATTGCTTTAATGTCTTTCTTCTTCCTAACCTATATTTGTCCCATTTCAGTGAATTCAACCCAATTCTCATGGCCTCTATAAGCCTTCTCTCAAAAACTCAGATATCAAACATAGGATGGCATCAGCTTCTTGTGACCTTCCTCCATACTTCTATGTCTTTAGTTCTCCTATGCATCATTTAATCTAGTCAGCTCCACTATCCTCCCCAATTTACTTCATCATTTGCAATGGTTATGTTCCCTGTATTCCCACGACAAGGATCCAGCTGTTTTTATCACTCATTTGCTCCACCTTGCACCACCAACTACCCCCAGAACATTCATACCCCGACAATAGACTGTAATTTGCTTTATTTTTTGAAACCCCTGTTTTGATCCAGTTTTGAAACCCAGTTAAAGGGTGGTCAGTTTCCTTTCTTGAGCAACTGATTAAGTTTACACACAAACTGCTCTTCTAATCGGGTTTTCATATACTTGGCAATTACACACTTGGTCAAATTGTGCAAAGCCAGGTGCCAAAAAACTAGAGACAACCCCTATTCTTGGAGTCCAAGAAATCATCTGGTGAACCAATTCATGTGGTACCTGGGAACACTGGATGAGCCTCCTCCCTTTCCCTCTTGTTTGCTGCAGTAAGTAATGACAAGTTTAGTAATTTTTTATAAAGCTGTGTCAGTGCACTGTATCCTTCCATTAAAAGGATATAGATAATTTTGTCCAACTTTACATGTATAATTGTCATTTGTATATCTAATCCTGAATTGTATCCAACATCCTTATTTTAAAAAGGACATAAATATCCTATTAAATGTATGGTCTTTTTCCTCTTGTGTTCTAAAGCACATTTTGGACATTAAGTATTTTGCACCTTATTCCCACATCTCCCCTTTTCTCACTTTTTTCTATTGTTTCAGCTCCCCATAATACCCTTTGTTTCCATGAATGCTATACCCCTTATTCTTCCAGACTCAGTATGTACTGTACCCTTAATTTTTCTATACTCTTAAACACTGCTGTGTACTTCAACCCTATGTACATTTTGACTCTGTACTCTCGTGCACTCTCTACCCTAATAACCTCAGGCTCTCTGCTCCCCCATCTAACCCTTGGAACCCCTCTCACTGTGTCTTCACTTTCATCCCACTCTCTGTATCATCCCCACTCTTAGTCATTCATCCATACTTCACCTTTCTCATCACACTCCTCATCTCAAGGAGCAAAGACCACAGTGCTATTGAAATGCTGCATGTGCAGATATTGCCCTTGTGTGCTGTTACAGGTGTGGATAGGGTATAAAGGGCAGACATGACCACCCATTTTCTGGTATTCACAGGGTTGAATCTTTGCAGTTTTCCACATATGAACAAATTACAGAGATTCACACACATCAGGTGACTATGTAAAAGTGAGTGCATCTGTGATGTTTCGGTGTGTGTATTGTGAGTGTGTATGAAGATGAGTGAGTATAATTGGTGTTTGTGACTGAGTTTGTGATTATGGAAATGACTGTATATAGTGATAGTCATTTCTCCTTTAATGATAAAGGCATGTTCTGAGAAATGCTTCATGAGGCAATTTCATCATTGTGTGAACATCATAGAATGCTTTTACCCAAACCTAGATGGTCTAACCTACTACACACCCAGGCTATATAGTATAGCCTATTGCTCTTAGGGTACATAACCTGTACAGTGTGTTTCTGTACTGACTACCATAGGTGATTAGAAGAAATTGGTAAGTAGTTGTGCTTCTAAACATATCTACATGTAGAAAAGGTATAGTAAAAGTGTGGTATAATAAATAATGGTGCATTCATATAGGCCAATTACAGTAAATGGAACTTATAGGACTGGATGTTGCTCTGTTGAGTCAGTGAGTGAATGATGAATGTGAAGACCTAGGACACTACTGTAGACTTCATTAACACTGCACACTTTATTAACACTGCACACTTAGGCCACACTTAATGTATTTTAAAATTTATTTCTTCAATAACAAATTAATTTTAGTTTACTGTATTTTTAAAATTTGTAGTAGTTTTAATTTTTGACTTAGCTTTTTTGAAATAACACTTAGGCCAGGCTTAGTGGCTCAACCTGTAATCCCGTGCCTTTGGGAGGCTGAGGTGAGAGGATTGCCTGAGCCCGCGGGTTCGAGACCTGCCTGAGCAGGCGAGACCTCATCTCTACAATAAAATCAAAAAATTAGCCGGGTGTGGTAATGCACACCTGTAATTCCAGCTACTCGGAAGGCTGAGGCGGAAGGATCGCCGGAGCCCAGCAGGTGGAGGCTGCGGTGGCCGGGAGCAGCCGCTGCACTCCAGTCTGGGTGACAGAGTGAGACTCCAACTCAAAAAAAAAAAAAAAAAGAAAGAATAGAGCTTCTTAAAAACCATAATATACAGCTGTACAAAAATATTTTGCATTATATTCTTATTCTAGACATGTTTTTCTATTTTTTTAATTTTTACTTTTTAATCTTTGTTTTTCTTTTTTTCTCCTGTTTCTGGCTTGTTTAAAGCAAACCTAGATCTTATTAATCTATACATGTGTATGTCTGTCCTGAAAGGAAAACTTAATTTTAACTCAAAACTGAAGTAAAAAGAAAACAAAAACAAAAATTCACATAACCAGTACAGGTACACACTTCATCACAAGAGTCATATGAAGTGATAAAAAAATTCACTAAATTAAGTGATCTTAAAGATAATTAACAACTGAGAACTCAATGCTATCTGATGTCTTCTCCTTTCTCATCCCTTCTCCTTCAAACAGTCTCCTGAAACTGTTTTTTTTTTTTAAATCACCAACGAATTCCTGATAATTAAATCCAATGGATCCTTTTCAATAATTATTTTGCTGGTCTTCTAAGCTACATTTGTTGCTGTTAAGCACTTTTTGTTTTTTTATTTTTTGAACAGGATCTCATTCTTGCTTAGAATGCAGTACAGTAGTGTGATCATAGCTTTCTGCAATCTTGAACTCAAGCGATCCTCCCACCTCAGCCTCCTGAGTATCTGGGGCTACATGTGTGAACCACCATGTGTAGCAAGCAATTTCTCTTTGAAAAGCTTTACTTCCTTTGGTCTTGGCAATACCACGTTAATTTTCTTCTCCCCATACCTCCATAATCAGTCCCTACATATGTGCTGTGACTCACCCATCTTTGACATTCACCCCTTGCAAACCAGTTAATTCTAACATTGACAAGGATTTTCTGAAGGGGTGGCATCCTTTGTTTCCACTTTCCCACCTTACTTCCCTTTCTCCCAAGTTCTCTTTCATGGGCTTCAGCTTCCAAGTAAGCCCTATAGATTGGTGGCTCATAACTTTTGTGGCACATTAAAGTTGACTGAGTAACTTTTAAATATACCATTGCCCAGGCTTCATTCCTTGAAGAGTTCCAGCCTCCACTGAGCAAGGCCTGAGGTGGGGGGAGGGAATGAGAAAAGAAAGACAAAGAAAAGCGGGATTGGTAGGGCTCTCTCCCAGGTAGGTGAGAGTGAGAGAGAACAAATTTATTTTCACAGCATGCCTCTTAAATAGGGCAAAACCACACAAAGGAGGGTGAAATCACACAAGCAGGATATATGTTAATGTCTAAACTATGCTTATCTTAACGTCTATGCTAAGTTAAAAGCAAGGCAATCCCTTAAGACAGACAGCCTCCTAGCTAGCCATGGTGCCACTCTGCCATCCACAGAATAGCAAACAAAGATGAGGGGAGACAAAGGAAATGTAGGCTTGGTTCCTTGAACACAAGCCAAGAAACATAAAGACCTTGTCAGCTTATGCTCTGGTTTCCTTCAATTCCTGTAGATTTGGATTTGATTGGTTCTCTGACCAACATCCAGGTGATCATTAAAAATAGAAAAGTGGGTCAGATAATATGGGGAGAATGAGTAGAACAGTGGTCCAAAGACAGACTCCTGGAAAAAACAAACATTTATGACAGTGATTCTCAGCCCTGGCCACATACTGGTATCGAGCACTTCTGAGAAATACCACATCAGGTTCCTCAATATGTTTTTTAAAAAAACTAAGACATAAAAGCACGTTAGCCTACACCAACACAGATCAAAATCATCAATATCGAGAGATAAAGGCACAACTGCCTTGAAAATAAGCTTGATAAATAACACAAGCTATCATTGCTATTCTTATTACCCTTAATAGTTAACAAAGATTGATGTTGTGGACATTAGCCAGGAGTCTCCTGGCTGTTAACAAAAGGTATAATCATGTCACTAAGATTACATACCAGCAATTATCTCTCAAAAGAACACTGATAAGAGCATTAACTTGGCACTCTAAGAAAAACCCAAGAACATTTTGGAAAATAAACACTGTAAGATGTCGCAGGATAGACATTTTTTAAAAACAACAAGGGTACCTGCATAATGAACATTTGTACACATAACCGTGAATTGTACCCCACATCTTTAAAATAAAAAAATAAAAAAAAATCATCAATATCACTGACTTCTGTTGGGAGCCAGCCTTGGAGGCCCGCCTGATTGACAAAGTCCAGGTGCGCTGAGGACCCCCGGCTGCAAAGCGAGTCCGGGCAGCTGAGGCTCTTCTGTCTTCCGTCTTTGCTGTTGGTACAGCTGAAGAAATTCTGTGCGGTCGTGGAAGAAGAAGATGGCATGTTTATGCGAAGTACTCACACTTAACCTGAGAATGTCATGGTTCATTTTCCCATTTTCCAACTATGCCACTTGGTCTTTTCTAACATATGCAAGGGTTAAACTCTGAAGCACATCAAGAATGCTTTCTTTCACTTGGTTATAAGTTACTAGATATTGCTTGAGTAAAAAATGATATAAGTATATTCACTCCTTATTTGATTTAGAATTATGCCGCTTAGTGTTTAGACATAAGGGCTTTTAGAAGTACAAGTTTATAGTAAGTTAATTATGAGCTCATTGTAAGTTCTAACACTTATCTAGGAGTTATGTAGGTGATTTATAACACTGTTTTCACTGACTTAGGATAAAGATTAATCGTTAAGGTTTTTACTTAATTCAATAGTTAAAACTCTAAGTTAACATTTATAGAGTGGGTTTTCACTGAACTCATAATATACTAATCGGACACTTTTATGATAACTTAGCTAAAGACAGAAAGCAACCTTGGGGGCCTGGGAAACATTACTAAAAGCTTCTTTTGAGTTTTCTTTAGAAACAAGCACTGCAGGATAAGAGAAAAGTAATGAAGACACCTGGACAAGAAAGGCGATTACAGAACTCTGAAGGCCATAAAGCCCCAGAAGGAAGACTACTGCTAAACTTTCTGGAGACAGTTCAAGGACTGTAATTTGGGACTTTGGACTAAAACTATCATCTTTGGCCTTATGAATAAGACTCATTGTCTGAATGTTTACAGGGTTCTTGGCTTGTTTGTTGCTAAGACCACTAGATGGTGGTAACTTGTAGAGGATATGTATGTGAAGGAATTTTCTTTGTCTTGCCCCTTTACGAATGGTAAACATTCGTAAAAAAAAAAAAGCTCTGTGTTAACTAACATTAAATTGTCATCTGTTCAAGAAGCAGGTGTCCGGTCTTCATCTTTCGCCTATCCGTCTCTCCTTCAGGAAATCTCACGACCTGGCAAGGGACTGGTCCCCTTCAGACTTCCATCTCCACTTCTTGTCCCACTGGTCTTCAGGGCTATAATACGCGTCGATCCATCATCTGCTAGAGGATGACAGTGCCTTCTTCTGGAACATCTCCTGAACAGCCTGCTGGACATTGTTTGACAGTTAACCCTTCCTTTAATTAAGTAGCAGGAGCACATTCAAAAGTAATTATAACATGTCTAGTACAGTAAATACATATTTTCCTTATCAAGTATTGTGCACTGTACATGATTGTGTGTGCTATACATTTATATAATTAGTAGCACAGTAGGTTTGTTTATACCAGCATCACACAAACATGTGAGTAAGACACTGCATGGCAATGGTACTTTGTCCACGACGTCCCCAGATCATTAGAATTTTTCAAGTTTATTAAATCTTATAGAGCCACCAATTTATATGGGGTCTGTCATTGACCAAAATGTCATTATGCAGTGGATGACTGAACATATTACAGCACATTTGAGTATGTGAATTTGTATATGCTGTGCTTATGTATATATGTAAATACGTAAGAGTTTTTTATGTGTGTGTGTGTATGTGTATATATGGATTATCAATGTCAAGTTAAAAATAGAGATGAATCTCTCTATGCAAAACATTTTATTTGGGAATGTATGCTAAACAGAATTGCAATTTGGAGCATACATACAGAGGGGTGGTTTTTGGTATGTTGGAAAAACAAAAACTTGGGAGTTTTTTAAGAAAGAAAAATGTTAAGTATTGTTTGGACACAAAGCTGATTGGCAGCAGCAAAATTTGGGGAAGCTGGAAAATTCTAATTGAGGGGTGACAGTGGGAGGTAACATTACTCTTAGAGTCGACAGATAGTTTTCAGCAACTTTTAGGTTAAAAAAAAATCAACCATGAAGGCAGTATGTAATTGAGCTTCAGTATAAACTCAGGGTGTGAAGACTTTGCTGAGCTTCCCTGACTGACAACATTCATGAGTATTGTCTCTTATTTATTTGTGTTTCTTTGGCCACACACACACTTAAAAGCTTTTATTTTGATGTGCTTAATTTATACTACTAGTATTAGAAATATAAACAAAGATTTCTGCTAGAATTTTTACCTGATTTTTTTTTACCTGAAGAATGCTTAAAAGTGTGGCAGACATAAAGAAGGACAAGCACATGGACTTTGTAACAACTTGGATGGATTTAGAGTCTATCATACTCAGTGACCTATCACAGAAACAAAAACAGAGTACCATATGTTCTCACTCATAAGCAGACCTTGAACAATGATCATAATACTATAAGAAAGGGATTGGCAGTAGTGGGAAACTTCCAGGGGAGGGGGTGGGTGGGACTGGCAGTTAAGGGAAACTGCCAGAGGAGGGAGGGGCACACCTCATCAACAAGGGTACCTGCATGATGAACATTTGTACACCTAACCCTGAATTGTACCCCACACAATTAAAATAAAAAATTTAAAAGTTAAAAAAGGGGTAGTTTAGGGATTTGAAAACAAATAATTTTAATTTTGTGTGTGTGTAGAAGAAATGAGGCAATCCTAGAGCCCAGTGAGACATACAAACCTCTCTGCAAGTCCCTCATGGATCAGACCTCAATATTGACTCCTCCTTCCATATGAGACTCAGTGTGCCTACAGGGATTATGACCAAAAAAGCCTCTTCTGAACACTTCAACAGTCTCTTTGAAGATACCCAAAAGACATTTTTAATTGGTTTTTGTTATTATCAAATATTCTAATGTTTTTCAGAAATGTGCTCAGCTCCCAAAGCCTGCACTGTCATCGCTAATATAGATGAAATGATAATTGCTTTCTGAGGGGAGATGAGGTCACAAAGTCACAAATCTATATCTGAGGGTCCAGCTGGTTCCTTTGCTCATATCCTGGCTGTCATGACCTTCACACTGAACCCACACCTCTGGCAGAAGAACAAAATCCAGTGAGTATTCTCTTTTTTCTTTCTTTCTTTCTATCTTTCTATCTTTCTTTCTTCCTTCCTTCCTTCCTTCCTTCCTTCCTTCCTTCCTTCCTTCCATCCTTCTCTCTCCCCCTCCTCCTCCCCCCTCCCTCCCTTTCTCTTTCTGTCTGTCTGTTTTTCTGAAAACAGGGTCTTTGTCACTCAGGCTGGAGTGCAGTGATGCAGCCATAGTTCATTGTAGCTAAGACTCCTGGACTCAAGCAATCTTCTTGCCTCATTCTCCCATTTGTAGGACTAAAGGCAAGTGCCTTTGTGCCAGGGTCAGTATTTTCTATTTCATTCTGAGATGTGTACACTGTAAGGAAAGTGCTTACGTTTTGAAAGGGAGTCTGAGCTCTGAATACGTGTCCACGTCTTAAATGGGAGTCTTCAGGGGTAGAAACAGATCCAGTGGCAATGCTAGTCAAGGAGGAAAAATTATGAAACTATGAGTTGAGTCAGTAAAAAGACAAGGGTTTTAGACCTTATGTCAATCCTTGGTTTAATTTAACAAAACTCCTACTGATGATTATTAGTGAGCAATTAAATTGATAATGAAATTTGACATCTCATTTTTAAGATGCTTAAGTTTTGAAGTAATGAAATAAATGTGCTGTTCACATTACCTTTCACAAATTGTAGATTAAAATTTCAGAATTATTATTACAGATGGGTTGATAATGCCAACAACCCTATGAGAATGATTAGGATGAAAGTATAAGAATCACCTAATCCTGTGCAGAAACCATGGTCTTAATTTGTTTCTGAAATAAAAAAACACTTTTTTGTAAATCTAAGTTTAAGATCTACTTAATGTGAATAGTAGTTGTGTCTCTGCTAAAACATCTGTGGTCTGAATGTTATGGGAAGATTGCACTTCCCTTTGAAGTCAGAAACACATTAAAAGATAGGTAACATAATTATGGATGTTAGACAATGGTTGTCAGGGCTAAATGTATCTTTTGGTATTTTATCTGGTTTAACAAAATTATGAACTTCGTGGCAACTTGGATGGACTTAGAGTGCAATACTGAATGATCTACCACAGAAACAAAGAACTGAGTGCCACATGTTCTCACTCATAAGCAGACCTTGAACAATTATCATAATACTATCAGAAAGGGATTGACTGTATTGGGAAACTGCTGGGGGGGGCACACCTCAGCAACAAGGGTACCTGCATAATGAACATTTGTATACCTCACCCCGAATTGTACCCCACATCTTTAATTAAAAATTTTAAAAAATCTTAATATCAATCTTAAATTCATGACACATTTTCCTGTTATTTGACTATACCTGCACAAGCCTTCATAATGCCAATGTCCACATCTTTCAGCTCTGAAGATCAAAGAAGCTGCCATTAGTACAGCATTATGGCAGTAATTTGTATGTTGTGAGTATTATTCAACTCTGGGAAGCCTCTTAACAAAGTAAAGCTTTAAGTAAATATTTCTCAGTGAGAATAATGCATGTCATTGATATAGAGTGCACTCTGTATGTCCCCATTCAGGATCCATTGGCTCTGATTGTATTTTTATATCTCTCACCAATCTCACATAATTACTGATTGTTGCACTTAGATATGAGTCATAGATAAGTTTTAGCTTGAAATTAGGAATAACTTAGCTTCTAGCATACACTGTTTTATTATATATTTGTGTTTCATGTTTCATAGTTCAAGGCCAAAATTGTATTGCTTGGTGTCTTTTTTGACAAATACCACTATATTCTTGTTCATGGAATGAAAGCATATGTGTCTCTCCACTGCCAGTATTAAGTCACGTTTGTATTCATTAAATCCACCTTAGACCTGGGGTAGTTTTCTGTAGCATTAGACTAATCAGTGCACTACATTTTATTAAAATTTCTGAAGCATCATTTTTTCATTTTATTTATATAGCAAAATGTTAACAAAAATGGACACTTTTTACAACCAAATTTATACTTTAAAACACCAACATTTAATGTGACAAAATGACACATTATAAAAAACTAAATATAAGTTGAGATTACTTGAAAATACAGCCAATATAGTTAATGTAGCATGGTGCTTAAGACACTGACTTTGTACTCAGCCAAGCCTGGTTCAAGTCTCCACTATTTCCCTACCTGGAATTTAGATCACATAACTTCTCTATTTCTATTTTGATCTATCACAGAAATAAAGATATTAGACAAAAGATCTCTGTCTTGACAGTAAAAATAATGCCAATGTCCACATCATTCAGCTCTGAAGAGCAAAGAAGCTGCCATCAGTACAGCATTATGGCAGTAATTTGTATGTTGTGAGTATTATTCAACTCTGGGAAGCTTCTTAACAAAGTAAAATATTTCTCAGTGAGAATATTGCATGTCATTGATATATAGAGTGCACTCTGTATGTCTCCATTCAGGATTCATTGGCTCTGATGACATCAGTGGGAATGGGCAGAATGATCTCCAGATATTTGGCAATAGGGATGATTATATATCTTAGACTGGAGTTACAATCCTGGGCATTTTATCTCTTCTTACCATTACATGTTTCTTTACTTCACTGAATGCGGTTTGAGGCACACACACACACACACACACACACACACACACACACACACACACACACACACACACACATTTTGAGGTGAGAAAGCAGGAGTTTATTAAGAAGACAAAAAAGCTCCCAAGTGGGAGGGGACCTGAAAGAGGGTTGCCTGGGTTCCATATATTTAATTCTTAAGTACCCGATTATAGCCGCTTCTTGTTTCTTCTCTTCAAAGGTTTTCCCAAGACCATGGCAGTTTTAAGTACGCCGTGGTTCCTCAAATATTTTGTATGAAAATTTTTTTTTATTCTCAGAGACATAATTGGGTTTGTCCATTTGCATCACCTTCCTCTTGAGTGCTGTGGACATCTCAGTAAGCCCAGGAACTGCAGGTGGGTAAAAATTCAAATAAGAACTCTCATTTCATTTTCCTTTGCAGTGTTCTGTAATGCTGGTATCATTTCTGCTTATGTATATGATTATAAAACAGTACAATAACATCACAAACAAAAATTTTTAGGATATTTTCTGCTGAGCTTCATGACAAAATCACATCTCAGGATATGCAGCATTGTTCTTTTTTCTGGTGCTTCTTGTTTGGCCTCATGATTTGTGCCTGTGGCTACATAAGTATCGTTTTGTGCAGGCACAAAAGAAGATCAAACATGTTCACAGGAAAAACCTTTTCCTTAGCTACTTCTTACACCTTTTTTTGATATGTATTTTTACAATTAAAGAAACATTTGCAGTTTATTAGTGTACAGCTCAGTGGAATTTCATAAACAAAACAGAATATCTTTAGCCCCCACATGTCTCCCTTGAGTCCCTCTACGGCCCTGCCCTCAAAGGTGTAGTTCTCTTACTTGTGTTTGAGAAGGTTTTTTGACACATAGGTTTACATTTATTTTATCATTTAAGAGATCACATGACTTTTTCATGTTTTACACATTTACATATAAATGTACTCATACAGCAATAACTCTTCTATATTTTGCTTTTAAAAGTTTTATATCAGTTTTGTGACTGTTTTGTTGACATTCATTGGCATTGTATAAAATTTCATTGTGTGAATACCAGACAATTAATTGAGTCATTTGATTGTAAATGAGCGTCTGGATGGTCTTCAGTGTGGGACTATTATGACTAGTACTAGTATATGAATTCTGGAATATTTTGAAATTTTGTAGGTAAGTTTATAAGATTGGATTGTAGGGATGTAGGTTTATGTCTGTTTAGCTTAAGAAGGTCTTACCAAAATGTTTTCCAAAACATTTCTGCCAGTTTTAATGCTCATTGGCAAAATATAAGATACGTGGCATATCAACATCTTTGCCAAAACTTAATATTTCTTGTCTTTCGAATTTTATATTTTTGGTTAATGTAAGAAGCTAACAGGTAGTGGTGTTATTTCAATTTTCATGATTTCTAAGGACACGGGAAATTTCCCATATTTATTATTCATTGAATATTGTCTATTTTCTAAAAACTTATGTTAGAATGTTTTTCTCCCTTCAGTAGAATATTTTGTCTATATATATTTTTTCTGTTGTATGATCTATAAGTGTTCTTTATGTTACGTATACTGCTCGTTCTCTCTCTCTCTTTTTTTTTTTTTTGCGTTGGAGTCTCACTCTGTCACCCAGACTGGAGTGCAGCGGCTGCTCCGGTCACCGCAGCCTCAACCTGCTGGGCTCCAGTGATCCTTCCACCTCAGCCTTCCAAGCAGCTGGAACTACAGGCGCGCGCTACCATGCCTAGTTAATGTTTTGATTTATTGTAGAGATGATGTCTCACCAAGTTGCCCAGGCGGGTCTCGAACCCGCGGGCTCAGGCAATTCACTCACCTCAGCCTCCCAAGGCATGGGATTACAGGCTGAGCCACCAAGCCTGGCTCTTTTCTCTTTTTTATCTAAGTGTGTGTGTGTTATCAGTGTGTTTGTGGCTGTGTATGTGTGTGTGCATCGTGATGTGAGCAGGCACTTATTTAATTGGATCTCATTTGGCATTTCATCCATATTGTTAATATACTTGTACTTTTCATGAAACGTTTTCTTATTTTAAGACCACAGCAAATTCATTTGGTTATTCTTAAAATTGCATTACTTAGGTTTAAAATTTCGGTCAGCAATCCATTTAATATTGATTTGTTGTCTGGTGTGGGTGGTGATAGAGTCTGTCTCTTTATTCCACACACTAAGAAAATATTTTATTCTAAAAATGCGAGATATGCTTTCTTTTATTTGCTCTCAATTGTCATGACTTCCCCAAGTTAACACTATGTCTTTCCTCTGGTAATCTCTTCATCTCTATGTGCATCCTGATGGCTTTGGAAATCCCACAGAAACACACAATGGAAGTTGCTCTTGCTATAAAGAATTATTAATCAGATTTCTTGCTTAAAGAAATGATTCTGACTATAATATTAAAAATAATGTGCTGGATTTCATTATTTTTTGAAACAAGATTTGGAGAGGAAATAACGTGCTGTATTTAAGAATGGCCTTCAGGGATTTGGCAATAGGGATAATTTTTTTTTCACAGACTACAGTTGGAATCCTGAAAAATTTCTCTCTTCTTCAGCATTATCTCCTTCTTTCCATCACTGGATATAGGCTGAGGTCCACAGATGTGATTCTCAAGCACCTGGTTATAGCCAACTCCTTGGTCCTTCTCTCCAAAGGAGTTCCCCAGACCTTGACAGCTTTTGGGTTGAAATATTTGTTCAATAATGTTGAATGTGAACTTATGTTGACTGTTGAGAGAGTGGGTAGGGGGGTGTCCATTGGCATCCCCTGCCTCTTGAGTGTCTTTCAGAGCATCATGATCAGCCCTGTGAACTCCAGGTGGAAGGATCTTAAAGTAAAAGCCCCAAAGTACAGTGGCTACTCTATTCTCTTCTGCTGGATTCTCTACATGGGGGTAAATTTTATTTTTCCTGTGAATGTGTTTGTCAACTGGAGCACCAACAACGTCACAAAGAGAAGAGATTTTGGATATTGTTTTACTCTAGGTCATAATAAAATATTTGCCTCACTATATACAGTATTATTTGTATTTTCTGAAGTTTTATTTTCTGTGCTCATAATCTTGTCCAGCAGCTTCATGATTTTCATTCTGTACAGGCACAAGCAGCAGGTTTGGCACATTCACAGGACTAAAATTATTTCTAGATGCTCCCCTGAGTCCAGAGCCACTCACAGAATCCTTGTCCTGGTGAGCACCTTTGTGTCTTTTCACACTTTTTCTTCCTTTTCTCGTGCTTGTATTGCTTTATTAAATAACCCTAGTTGGTGGCTGGTGAACACTGAGGCTCTAATTTCTGCGTGTTTTTCAGCTGTCAGTCCCTTTGTTCTCAAGAGTCATGACTCCACTGTATCCAGATTCTGTCTTATCTGGATAAAAAAATAGAACACCTCCTAATCTTATGAGAAATATGTAAGCTATGTTTTTGCAAACTGGTCAGTTGTTTTTTCTCATGGCCTTTGAAATGTCAACACAGAAACTTATGGAAAGCCACGTGTGTTTCTAATGTAAACCTTAATGAATATTGGGGTTCCAGCTAGTTAATCATGGGACCCACAGGGGTAAAGCAGAGGTGAATAAAGCAGATTGCCTTCATCATATTGCATAATATTCTGTTGAGAGGAGTCTTCCTCAAATGTTTTTGGGTGCAAATTAAATGGATTTGGTCCTAGCTTCTCTGTCAAACTAAAGGATGGTTGACTAAGTGGTATACTCATGAGATAAATGGGCAAAAGTGATTACAGTGAATAAATGTTGGAAGACAAATCTCCATGGGTGTGTCATGTAGGGGCATGCCTGATGGACAAACATAGAAACAGCATTTGTTCTGAGCTGTGTTTTCACTGAATGTGAAAAAAAAGTCCTTGGAAGGTAGCAATAGTACCACACTTTGGAACATTGGAGATACTTGTATTCTGTACATGGTAATAAAGTTAATGCTTCTTTCTTGGGCAAATGATGTGGAAAGTTTGTTAGTGGTTCCCCTGAAAAGATTTAATTTTATGTACTCAGTGTTTCCAGTTCTGATGCAAACCCACAGTATGCGCAGCATTCAAACTGGAATTGGCGTGAGGAGGGAGCACGTAAAACTGAGGCAATCAAGAAGTTAATACTGTCTGCTGTGAAATAAGCAAGAAACGTCTTTACATTTTTCCTTTTAAATAAAAAACACACTTTTCAAGAATATGTTTAAGTTCACAGCAAAATTGAGTTGACAATACAACAATTTCCCTCATACCCCCTATCCCCACATAGATACAGCCTCAGTTTTATCAAAGTCTAACACCAGAGTGGTATACTTGTTACAAATGATGACCTTCACTGACACACCAGTATCATCCAAGACCAAATTTTACATTAGATTTCCAAATAGTAGAATTTATACTCCCAGTTTCTCTTTGATCTGTTCAGGTATTCAAGTCCTCTAACTGGATCCAACCAGTCTGATTCTGGACCCAGTTTAGCTCCTGTTGTGACTTCTGAACTCAGTTGGTTTAACATACTTCTCAAACAATCTCAGAAAGCTCAAAACAACAAATCCATTGAACTTCAGGATCAGAGAAAGAACTTACCCATGAACATTAAGCTCTGACTTTTTCTCTCTCTTGTCAAATTACTATTTAAAAAGCCTGAGGAGTCATGCTCTATGGACTCATCAGATAGGATTTTTTTTAACCCTACCTAATGATGCTTGCTTTCTAACCTGACTCTGGCATAACATATCATAACACATAATGAAGGAATTAAAAAATGTTGTATTGCCTTGAAAAGCCATCTCTTGAGGAAATTTATGTCTGTATAACATGTACATCCAGGGAAAGTCCACAGAGGAGCTAGACATTTTCTAATCTACTTTTTCTCATAGTTGCACCTATGAGGCTATATCTAAATATTAGGCAACTTCACCACAAAGCCTGTGCCTTTATCTAATCTCCACAGTGACATTTCTTTTACTGATTCCAAAAATTTCTTGGAGCAAATTTGTGAATCATCTTATGTCCTGTAGGCCCCCACTTGCAGATGCCCCGCCTCCCTGGGCTGAACCAATGGCTGAATGATGATTTCTTATTACTTATGTCTTATGAAAATGTATATAACCAGCAGGAATGTAACCATCTCAGGCACATGTCTTATGGCTCTCTTAGATAGTGCCACAGGTCTAGGACACTCATTTTTGCCTCAGATTAAACCTTCTTAAATATTTTACAGAGTTTGGCATCTTTCATCAACATCCACAATCCCCTGTTGCTGCAAGAGAGCAAAGGACACAATGAGTTTTATGAGTACCACACTTGGACACTCAATGACCCTGGGGATCAATGAAAGCTCTACTTTGAATGTGCCATTCATTTAATAAAACCTTCATGCAAATTAAATGTAACAAAATTTAACTGAAGAAAGAACAATTTGAGAATCAGGCACCCTCCAGAATCAGAAGAAATTCAGAGCAACTACAGAATTGCCATAATAGAAGTGTCAAGAGGGCAAGGGGAGGTCAGTGACTTAGGGAATTTGCTCAGGTGGTGGGATAACATTTTTTTATCTGTATCCTGAAAGATGACAATTTTGTCAAAATTTCTTTTAGATGCTTCCCAAGTGCCACTGGAAGTAAATCTGCTATTTATTTAGTCTGGTTGTAAAATCAGCATTTTCCAGTTGTGCATGCAAATGAATTTAGTTTAGGCTAAAAAATACATTTTAGCCATGGCTGTTTGTGATATTCCCAGGATAACTGGCTCCACTTTCCTAGATGTCTACCAGAGAGTGCCTATGTGTATTGTTCATAAAACTGGCTGGTTTTTAACTAATAAAATTTGGTAACAAATGAGTAATCAGAATGGAATTTTTTAAAAGCAAAGCAGCTTCAGTTTTTAAGGCATGCTATATAAAACGAGATCATCAGTGCCACACTGCCATTACCTTGACCCAGATCTTACTACCGTGAGATAGAGGCAGAATGGCAAAGTTCAATGCAGAGCTCTTTTCCTGACCTTGACCAGAAACTACTATCCTGAGGCAGAGGTGAAAAATAGTTTTTTTTCCCCTGTAGCCCAAATTCCTTACCCACAAGGTAAAGATGGAAAACCTTATTTCTAGAAAGAGAGTGTCTAAAAGAACAGCTCAAGATAATTATACATCTACAGCCTAAGGGTGGGATAGGTGCAAATCTTCAGTAGAACTCAACACTTCATGCTCATCAGTTTCTCTTGAAGACAAAGAATACAATGTGCTCAGAGCTAACCAGAACCCAACTCTGGGAAAAATTTTGTGTGGTTGGGGTGGGATCACTCTGGATTTTATCCACAGCACCAGAAATATTGAATATAGTATAAGTGTTTTCACTTGAAATCCTGCAGGGCTCAGTTGTATGTCATGTAGTGGGAGTAGTACTGAATTTGGCTGAATGACCTTATTTACAGCATAAGACTTCATGACCTTATTTACAGCATAAGACTTCATGACCTTATTTACAGCTTCCAAGAAATCCTTTTCAGTAGCATTTTTCACCATGCTCTGATGGCAGACATACCAGCTTCTGTACAGATGCTTCTAATTTCAGCACCAGTACTATTTGGACACAGCCGTGCTAACAATTCAAATCTGATATCTCTTTCAGCACTCATTGAATGAGCATGAATCTTAAAGATGTGAGTCCAACCCTCTAGATCAGGTAAGCTAAATTCAATCTTTCTATCTAATCTCCTTGGCCTCATCAGTGCTGGATCCAAAGTATCAGGTCTGTTAGTAGGCATCAGCACTTTACTGTTGCCTGGAGGATCAAAACCATCCAGCTGATTGATCAGTTCCAACATTGTTCTCTGTACTTCATTGTCACCTCCAGCACCATCATCAAACCAAACCCCTCCAATAGCATCAATTTCATCAAAGAAGATAAGGCAGACTTTTTTTGTTCTGGCCATTTCAAAGAGCTCACAAACCATTCAAGCCCCCTCACCAACGTATTTCTGTACAAGCTCAGATCCAGTAACTCGAATGAAGCAAGCATCAGTCCTATTAGCAACTGCCCAAGCAGAGTGTCTTTCCTGTACCAGGTGGACCAAAGAGCAGCACACCTTGGGGTGCTCAATGCCAAGGTTAATAAACCTCTCTGGATGAAGTAGTGGGGTTTCAACTACTTCTCTCAATTTCTCAATCCGTTCCTTACAGCCACCAACATCACCATATGTGACATCAGGTTTTTCCTCCACTTGCATCATGGTAACTGTTGGGTCAATCTTAGGAGGTAATGGAATGTGAATTTGGTATTTATTTCTGTCCAGACCAACTCTCATCCCTTCTTCAATGTCAGTAGGTGCCACCTGATCACTAAGGTTCACCACAAACTTGGCAAACTGCTTTACGTTGATAATGTATTTTGGGTCCTCTGAATCGGCATTATCTTTGTACCCTTGAAACCTGCAAAGGTTGTTCACTCTGGAGTGTTTGCTTCTCCGCAGCCAAATCCCAGAGTGCTGATAGGACCAAGGCCAGTATTAGACTCTTTAATACCAGTGAGCTTATTAATTTTCTTGAGAAGTTGTTGAATGTCGTCCTCAACCTGCTTGATCTACCTAGAATAAGTGCTGTGACCATAAGTTTTCAGCAAGGCAATATCTCCCTCATCCAGAGATAAGATGGGCTTGTCATCCTTCTCATCCTCTTTGGTTTTCCAATGATCGGCATTGAGGTAATTAAGCATTTTTAGTAGATCCAAGTGCCTCAGCTCCTTAGTGATTACATAGTGCCTTCTTTACTTCAGGTCTTATCTTCCCTTTTCTAAATTTTTAAAAATATTTTTTACTGTTATAAGTTTTTTTGGTTAAAAACTAAGACTCAAACATGTGCCTTAACCTAGGACCACACAGAATCAAGATCATCAATATCGCTCACTGTTTTCCACCTCCACATCTTGTCCCACTGGAAGGTCTTTCAGGGGTTAAATTATGCCGGGAGCTGTCAGCTATGATAACAATGCCTTCTGTGAAACAACTCCTGAAGGCCCTGCCAGATACTGTTTACAATTCACTTTTATAAGTAGAAGTACAATCAAAGGTAATAATATATGTGTAGTATAGTAAATATATGAACCAGTAACATAGTCAATTATTATCCTTATCCTTTGGTATAGTGTTCTGCATATAACTGTGTAGGCTACAATATGTGATTGACAAAATGGTAGGTTCATTTATAGAGCATCACCACAAACATGTGAGTAAGGCATTGCATGACAATGTTATACTGTCCACATCGTTATACCATTGGAATTTTTCAAGTCTATTATAGTCTTTTGGAGCCACCATCATATCTGTGGTCCATCATTGACCAAAATGTCATTATACTATATATGTATTTGACTGCATGTATTTGAGTATGTGATTTTGGATACCATGTGCTTATGTATATACATAAGAGAGTAAATATGTGTGTGTGTAGTGTCAAAATTAAATAAATAGTATATGGAGATGAATCTGTATACAAAACGCTTTATTTAGTAATATTTATCAAACAGAATTGCAACTTGGAGTGTACATACAGACAGGAATGGTTGTTGGCATATCAAAGGAGCAAAGATAAGTTTAGGAGTTTTATTAGAAAGAAAAATGTTAACTATTGTTTTGAAACAAAGCTCATTGGCCCTAGCAAAGTTTTGTGGAGCTGGCAAGTTCTGATGGATGAGTGACAGCAGTAGGTAAAATTAATCTTAGAGTTGTCAGTTTGTTTCAACTGCTACGAGGCAACACTGGATTTAGGATTACAGTTGGCTGTTTCAGCCATTGGGCTTGATGCTTGGAACAGGTGCTATGTGCTCTGAGTGCTTTTTCTTCTTACCTCTTGGCTCTGATTTAGTTTAGCATGAGAAATTAACCTAATTTCTACAATCAGTTTTGACAGGAGCGTGCAAAATCAATGATATGACTTTTTCCCCTGGCTTGGAAATACAGAGTATGTGTAGTGAAGTATTGTCCCAATCTAGTGTTGTTGGTAGTCAAGGAGGGAAATGGGTCACTAAGTTAAAAAGCAAAATAGGAAAATGTAATGGATTTCCAGGAAGAATTATCTGTTTCTAAAATCAATCCCTACACCACACAGGCTCTTCTGTCTGCCAGGCATACTCACATGGTACCATTGTTGTATCCATCCTGTAGCTGCTACACTAAATATAAGTGTCCAGATAAATGTGATTATTATGCTTGAAGAGAACCTTGGGCAGAGTCTGGGAGGTGACCAGTGTAGTGAAAAATCAACCTTTTCCAAAATGATTCCCAAAGTTGTCCTTAGCTACCACGAGTTGATCTCCAGACCCTTGGAATGCACCACCTGAAATAAATGTATTTCTTTGCCTAGGGATTTGACCACCTGACAGTCTAATATTGTGACTTATCATGGGGATTGGAGCCATGCAGTCCAGGTCAGTTTCTGGAGAAGCTAGGGACAAAAATTCAGCCATTAGGGCCATATGTGTTGGAGTTCTAGTAAAAACTCTGTGTGTGAAAGCTTGAGTGACCTTCCCTGACTGACATCATGAATATTGTCTCTTATTGATCCTTGGAAAGAAATTCATTAAAACACCATGGAAAAAGGACAGCTGGAAGCTCACCATTTGGCATTTTTCCTGGATTCTGTCCTTTACACTCCTTCCCTGGGATGGTTTTAATCTTTATTATTTTTCTGTAATAAGCTATAACATTAATAAAATAGCTTGTGATGAGTTCTATGTATCCTTTCTGTCGCTGCTACACTAAATATGTGTCCAGATGAGTGTGATTATTATGCTTGAAGGGAACCTTGGGCAGAGTCATTGAAGTAAAGGGTGGATTTGGGGACCTTCAAACGTGAAGAAGGTATTAGAAGTGTGGTATTTCATAAACACTGTTTCTCTAAATTTTTATTTGGCCTAATAATTCTCATAAGGGGAATGGATGGAGGACCTCATCAATTGTGCATTTGTCACTTACAAAGTCCAAATGATTGACTTGATTGTTTATTGTATACTTATTAAATGCATAAACAATGCATGTTCCTTATTTTTCAAAATAATAAATATTAATAATTCTGGCCACCATTCAATGCTGTTGCATTGAGAAAGTAACACTGACTTTTGTCACAGTTAGAAGAATGGTTAGATTCTGCTAGTTAACCATCTGATGCTGGTGTTTCTGTTAGTGAGAGAATGTTATAAACATCTTTCTTTCTTTTAGGGATAGTGACTGTTTAGACTTTCTATCACTGTTGTGGTCAATATTGTAGAGTTTCTTTTTCTATAATATTTCCATATCTTCATTTCCTAATCAGCTGGCATTTAATTATACAAATCAGTATAATAACTTCTAATGTAAATTATTGACATTATGCTACTGCTTTTGCTCTTATCTCATTAGGGAGCCTTTTTGGATTGTTATCTGAGTTTTTAATCCAAGAAGTGCTTTAAAATGGTGCAGCCTAGGGATATAAAAGAAATAATTAACTTAGTTTTGGGTAGAAGAACTCAGAAAGTCTGGAACCCAGTGAGACACACAAACCTCTCTGCAAGTCCCTCATGGATCAGACCTTAATATTTCCTACTCCTTCCATATGAAACCCTGTGTGCCTACAGAGACCTTGAAAAAAATAGAAGCCTCTCCCAAACACTTCAACAGTCTCTTCGAAGATGCTTGCAAGAACCTTGGAATTGGTGTTTGCAATTAGCAACTGGTTTAATGTTTTTCAGAAATGGTTTCCCCAAGCTTGCACTGTCATTGCTACCATAGGTGAAATGATAATTGCGTTCAGAGGGGAGATGATGTCACAAAAATCACAAATCCATATCTGAGGGTCCAGCTGGCCTTTGCTCATATACTGACTGACATGATCTTCACACTGAACCACACCACTGGCAGAAATCAGAAGTCAAATGAGTACTTTATTTCCTTATTTATTTATTTATTTTTTGAAACAGGGCCTTACTTTGTGTCTCAGGTTGTAACTCGCTGCAACTCTCACTGTAACTCATACTTCAGGGCTCAAGCAATCTTCTTGCCTCAGTCACCCATTAGTGGGGCTACAGGCGAGGGACACCTGCACCAAGGTTTGTATTTTCTATTTTTCTATTTCATTCTGAGATGCAGAGTCTGTGAGGAAAGTGTGTTCATGTTTTGAAAGGGAGTCTGAGCTCTGAAAAGACTTATGTCTAGAATGGGAATCTTAGGGGGTAGAAACAGATCCAGCAGCAAAACTAGTCAAGGAAGAGAAATAATTCCTTAACTATGAGCTGAGGAAGTAAAAAAGGCAAGAGTCCTGTACCCTATGCCAATCCCTGATGGCTCCTAGATTAATTTAATAAAACATCTACTTGGAAGGCTGAGGTGGAAGGATCACAGGAGCCCAGCAGGTCGAGGCTGCGGTGGCCGGGAGCAGTCACTGCACTCCAGTCTGGGTGACAGAGTGAGACTCCAACTCAAAAAAAAAAAAAAAATTCACTGAAAATTATTATTGGTGACTAATTAAAGTGAAAATGACATGATATCTCATTCTTAAGATGCATAAATTGTATAGTAATAAAAGTAAATATGCTGTTCACATTACCTTTTACAAATTATAGATTAAATGTTTGATATTATTATTACAGATATATTTGTAAGGCCAACATTCCTGTGAAAATGATTAAGGTGAAAGTATAATAGTTACCTAATCTCTTCAGAAACTATGACCTGAATTTGTTTATGAAATTTAAAAAATTATTTTGTAAATCTGAGTTGAAGATCCACCGATTGTAGATAGTAATTGTGTCTATATTCAAACATCTGTGGTCTAATGATTATGGGGAGATTGCATTTACCCACAAAGCTAGAAACACATTAAAAGAAAGGTAAAATGATTATAAATAATAGACAACAGTTGTCAGGACAAAATGTGCTTGTGGTATTTCCTCTGGTTTAATAATATTCTAACATCAGTCTTAAGTTCATGACACAATTTCCTGTTATTTAAGTATGCACTGCACACAGCTCTTTTTCTCCAGATTTTGTTTACATTACTCTCTTGTACTTTAATATCACTCACCAATCTCACTTATTACTAATAGTTGCAGTAAATCAAGGTATTAGAAACATATAAGCATTTAGCCTGAAATTAGGAATAACAACTTCTAGCCTACGCTATTTTATTACATATTTGTGTTTCATGTTTCATAGTTTAGGGCTAAAGTAATTTTTTGATGGATATTGCTATATTTTTTTGTCCCTGTAATGACAACAAATGAATCTCTCTGCTGCCAATGTTTAGTTTGACTTGACTTAATAACAAGTTAAGCTCACACTCATTAAATTCAAGTTGCCCACAGGGTCTTTTCCTATAGCCTTAGACTAAAATGAAACCATTACATTTGATTAAGATCTGTTTGGAAATCAGCTATGTCACTACTCTACCATCAATGCACTTGGAGATCCTTATGCTAAGTACACTGACTCAGAAACTGAACCAAAACCACACCTGCTCACTCATATGTCAGGGATAAATGGTCACAATGATTGAATCAAGATACTGGGGATACTAAACAGGGAAAGGGCAAGGGGGTAGGGTTTAGAAACTACCTATGGAAACAGTGTTCACAATCTGGGAAATGGTACACCTGAGACCCAATCTCCACCATTGTACATTATGTTTATGTAATGAATATTCATGTGTGCCCCCTGAATCTAAAATAAAAAATAAAAGTAAAGAAAACAGGCAAAAAAATCTCTGAAGCATTTTTAATGTTGCTTATATAATAAAATTTTACATCAAGATGGAAACTTTTTTTGCAACCAATATTATACTTTAAAATACCAACAACAAGCTGGGCATGGTGGCTCATGCCTGTAATCCCAGCACTTTGGGAGGCCAAGGTGAGAGGATTGCCTGAACCCACGAGTTTGAGACCAGCCTGTGCAACTTGGTGAGACCTCATCTCTACAATAAATCAAAAAATTAGCCGGGCAAGGTGGCATGTGTCTGTAGTTCCAGTTACTTGAAAGGCTGAGGTGGAAGGATCACCTGAGCACAACAGGTCGAGACTGTGGTGACCATTAGCATGTCACTGCACTCCAGCCTGGGTGACAGAGTGAGACTCTGACTTAAAAAAAAATCAACAACATAAGATAAAAGGAAAGTCATAAAAATAAACTAAATTCAAGTCCAGATTACTTGAAAACACAGCTGATATTATTTGTTAGTGTAGTTCGATGCTTAGGGCAATGTTTTTGTCCCCTGTCAAGCCAGGGTCAAGTTCTCTACTTTGCCCTTACCTGGTATGTGAATTTAAACACATCATATAACTTCTCTGTTTTTAAGGTCTCTGTGTCTTGAAATAAAAGTCATGCCAAGGTCCACATCATGTATTTCTGAAACTGAAAAAAGGTACAATAAATACACTATCATCACAGTAATTAAATGTTGTTAAGTACTATTTAAAGTATGTACATTCAACTGTGGGAAGCCTCAAAACAAAATAAAACCATAAGAGAGTATTTCTCAGAGACAACATTGCATTTCATTGATGTAATGGAGCCTAGGTTACATGCCCCCATACAGAATTCTGACTCTGATAATATCAGTCAGTGGAAACTGGTAGAATGATCTCCATGTATTTGGCAATAGAAATAATTCACATATCTCACCCTGGAGTAACAATACTGGGAATTTTATCTCTTCTTATCATTATTTGTTCTAATACTGCAATGAAAGAAGATTGGGGTCCGTATATTTAATTCTCAAGCACCTGATTATAGCCAGTTCTTGGTTGTTCTCTTTAATGGCCTCCCTAAATCCCTAGCAGCTTTTAGATTGCAGTGTTTCTTCAAAGATTTTGAATATCAATTTGTTTTCTACCCTGACAGAGATATATGTAATTTCCATTGGTATCACCACCCTCTTGAGTGTCTCTGGACATTTTAATAAGTCTAAAGAGTCTTAAGTAGGTACAGCTTAAAATAAGAGCTCTCACGCATATTGGGTTTTCCATTTTCCTCTGCAGAATTCTATAATGCTGTTGAGTATTATTTTTTCTTATGTATGTGATTGTAAAACAGAGCAAAATAATTACACATACAAAAATGTTTAGGATGTTGTCTGCTGAGCTTCATGACAAAATCACAACCCATAATATGCAGCATTGTTTTTTCCCTGTTGTTTCTTGTTTGGCCTCATGTTTGTGCCTTTGGCTATGTAAGCTCATCCTGTACAGACACAAACAGCAGGTCAAACATATGCATAGGAACAATCTTTTCCCCAACTACTTCTTACAAGTTTTTTTATATGTAATTTTACAATTAATGTAATTATGCAATTTATAAGCATGCAGCTGAGGGGAATTTTATAAGCAAAACACATTGTATATAAAACCTAGATTAAGAAAACAGAATCTCTTCAGCCCCCAAGTACCTTTCTTTAGTTCCTTCTAGGTCTCCACCCTCAAAAGTATAGTTCTGTTGCACACATTTTTTTCTTTTTCATTTAATTTTTATGTTTTTCTTTATTTTAAAGATGTGGGTACAATTCAGTGTTAGGTATACAAATGTTCATTAAGCAGGTAGCCTTGTTGATGGGGTGTGCCCCTTCCTCCCCTGACAGTTTCCCTCAACCTCCAATCCACCCCTCCCACCCCTGACAATTTCCCACTACTGCCAATCCCTTTCTTATAGTACTATGACAATTGTTCAAAGTCTGCTTATGAGTGAGAACATATGGTACTCTGTTCTTTGTTTCTGTGATAGATCACTGAGTATGAAAGATTCTAAATCCACCCAAGTTGTTGCACACATTTGAGAAGGTTTTTGAGACATATGTTTACATCTATTCTAACATTTAAGATATTACATAATTTTTTAATGCTTTATACTTTATATAAATGAACTCATACAGTAATAACTGTTCTATATTTTGCTTTTAAAGTCTCATATGAGTTTTGTGACTGTTGTTGACGTCATTTGCATTACTGTAACACTTCCATTCTGTTAATACTGAGCAATTAATTGAGTCATTTGATTGTGTATTAGCGGGTGGGTGGTCTTCAATTTGGAACTATCATGAGTTGTTCTGGTATATGAATTCTGTAATATTTAAATATTTCATGCTTATAAGTTTGGATTGTGGGGATGTGCGCTTATATCTGTGTCACTTAACTAGATCATATCAGTTTTCCACAAAAATTGCCCATTTTAATACCCATTGGCAGTGTGTGAGATCCCTGCTATTTCTACATTTTGCCAAAACCTTATATATCTTGTCTTTTGAATGTCAGATTTTAGATTAATGTCCAAGGGAACCAGGTAGAAGTGTTATTTTCTATTTTTATGATTACTAAGGACACTGGAAACTCCTCCATACTCATTATTAATTTAATAATGCTTATTTTCTTGAAGCTTCTGTTAGAATGTTCCTTCCTCCATTTGGTAAAATGTCTTATCTATACATTTTTTCTGTTATATGATCTGTATGGGATCTTTATGCAGCATCTGCTCTTTTTCTCTTTTCCCTTTTTCATTCTGAGTGAATGTGTATTTGTGTGTGTGCATGTGTCTGTGTGAAATGAGAGAAAACACTTATGTAATAGGACCTAATTTGACATTTCATTCAAATGGCTAATGTCTTTGTGCTGCTCATAAAACATTTTCTTATTCTAAGACCACCGAAAATTTGTTTATTCTCAAGATAGCAGAACTTATCTTTAAAATTATCCTCAGCAATTCTTTTGGTATTGATTTGCAGTATAGTATGTATAGTGATTGAAGTTGTCTTTTTTTCCCATGTACCTGATATTTGCCAGTTTATTCTGAAAATGTGAGATTGTGCTTTTTTCATTTGCTCTCACTCATCCTTGTTTCCACAGGTTAACACCATTTCATCCTTAGTGCTGACATCTGAGACATATCTGGTAATCCTCTCCATCTTTTATGTGTATCCTGATGGCTTTGGAAATCCCATAGACACACACAATGAAAGTTACCATTGATGTAAAAATTGTTAATAAGGCTTTTTCCTGAAAGGAATGATTGTTACCCTAACTGTTAAAATAATAACCTGAATTCCAGCATGGCCTCCAGGGATTTGGCAATAGGAATAATTTTCTTTTCACAGACTACAGTTGGAATCTTAGGAAACTTCTCTCTTCTTCATCATTATTTCCTTCTTTCCCACACTGGATGCCAGCTGAAGTCCACAGATGTGATCCTCAAGCACCTGATTATAGCCAACATCTTGGTCCTTCTCTCTAAAGGAGTTCCCCAGACTCTGACAGCTTTTGGGTTGAAACAGTTCTTCAATAATATTGGATGTGAACTTATTTTGAGTGTTGAGAGAGTGGGCAGGGGTGTGTCCATTGGTACCACCTGCCTCTTGAGTGTCTTCCAGACCATCATGATCAGCCCTATGGACTCCACGTGGAAGAATCTTAAAGTAAAAGCCCCCAAATTCATAGGCTACTTTATTCTCCTCTGCTGGATTCTGTACATGTTGGTAAATTTTGTTTTTCCTGTGTGTGCATTTGTCAAATGGAGTGCCAAAAATATTACAAAGAAAAGAGATTTTGGATACTGTTCTAGTATAGGTCATGACAAAATCACAGACTTATTATCCACAGGATTATTTGTTTTGCTGGAAGTTTTATTTTCTGTGCTCATTATCTTGTCCAGTGGCTTCTTGATTTTCACCCTGTACAGGCACAAGCAACGGGTTCGATATATTCATAGGACTAATATTTCTTCAAGATACTCTCCTGAATCCAGAGCCACCCACAGCATCCTTGTTCTGTTGAACACCTTTGTGTGTTTTCACACTTTCTCCACCATCTTTCGTGCTTGTATAGCTCTGTTTGATAATCCCAGTTGGTGGTTGGTGAACACTACTGACCTAATTTCTGTGTGTTTTCCAACCGTTAGCCCCTTTATTCTCAAGAGTCATGACTCCACTGTATCCAGACTCTGTATTTCCTGGATTAGAAACAGAACATCTCCTAATCTTACTAGAAATATATAAAATATGTTTTTGCAAAACAATCTGTTGACTTTCTCTCATGGACCTTGAAACATCAACAAAGAAATTTATAGAAAGTCACGTCTTTCTAGGGTAAGTCTTATTTGATATTGGGGTTTCACCTCATTCATCATAGGACCTTCGTGGGCATAGCAGAGGTGAATAAAGCGGGTTGCCTCATCCTGTTGCATAGTATCCCATTGAGAGTAGACTTTCCCAAATGTTTGTTGTGGTAAATTAAATATATTTTTCCATGCTTCTTAGACAGACTGATGGGAGGTTTACCAAGAGCTGTACTTATGGAATATTTGGGTAAATGTGATTATAGTGAATAAATGTTGGAAGATCTATATCCATGATTGTCTCGTGTATGGGCATGTCTGATGGACTGAGATAGAAACAATTGTTCTAAACTGTCTCTTCATTGAATATTTGTGAAATAATGATCCTTGAAGACAGGAAGAATATCACACTCAGGTACAATGGACAAACTTGTTTTCTGTACATAGTAATAAAGATAATGCCCGTCTCTTGGGCACATGGTGGTAGAGATTTGCTGTTAGTTTCCCTTCAATAATTGAATTTTTGTACACTCAGTGTTCTCCAGTTTTGATGCAAACCCTCTGCAATGGCTACATTCACCAGGGACTCTTTGCACCATTGTTACTGGAATTGCAGTAGGGAGGAAGCAAGTAAAATTGACACAGTCAGGAAGTTCATATTGCCTGTAGTGAAATAAGCAAGAAACTTCTTTGCATTTTTTCCCTTTATATAAATAATAGACTTTAGTTTTTAGAATATGTTTGGGTTCACAGCACAATTGAGTTTACAATACAGTCATTGTCCTTATAATTCTTATCCCCACAAGTGCATAGCCTCAATTTTTATGAAAATCTCACATCATTATCACTCCAGTCCACAGTTTGCATCAGATTTCCAAAAGCCAGAGTTTATGCTCCCAACAGTACTGTAATTTTCTACCATTTTCAATTTGATCTACTCAGACATTTAGAGTTTCTATTTGGATCTAATTAATTACTAAATATTCTGATTCTGGACCAGTATAGTTTCTGTAGTGACTTCTGAAATTAGTTTAGATTAAAATGTTTCTCAAACAATCTCAGAAAGCTCAAAGCACAAATCTGTGGTGATTTAGGGTGAGAGAGAGAACTTACAAGCAAACTCACTCTGACCTTTTCTTTTTCTCCCTCTTGCGAAATTCCTAACTATAGGGCCTGGGAGTCATACTCTACAAAGACTCTGCAGATGGGTTTTTATTAACCCTACATAATGAGACTTGCTTTTTAATCTGACTCTGGCATAACATTCATAACAGATAAAGAAGAAAATAAAATATGTTTTATGACCTTGCAAAGCCATCTTTTGGGGGATACTTTTGTCCGCATGGAATTCTCTTCAAAGGATTTCTATGGAGGAGCTAGACATTTGCTATTTGTTCTCTCTCAGGGATGCCACCTATGAGGCTTCACCACATGTCACGCAACTTCTTCTCAAAATCTAATGTCCTTATCTCATCTCCACAATGGCATTTCCTTGAATGATTTCAAAATTCTATAGATAGAGCAAATCTATGAATCTACTTATAATCTGCACGTTCCTTTTTAGTGATGTCCCATCTTCCTAAGATGAACTAATGTTTGATTTATGGTTTCATGTAGCTTTCACCTTACTAAAATGTATAAAACTATGCTGCAATTTAACCACCTTGAGCACAGGCTCTATGGAATCCTTGGGGGACAGTGCCACACTAGGTCACTCACATTTGGCTCAGAATAAGCCTTGTTTTTTATATATATAATTTTTTTTGAATTGGTGTCTCACTCTGTCACCCACACTCATGGTCACTTGATGTGCTGGACTCAGGCAGTCCTTCTGCCTCAGTCTTCCAAGTAGGTGGAACTACAGGCATATGCCACCACACCCAGGTAATTTTTTGATTTATTGTAGAGATGAGGTCTCACCACGTTGCTCAGGCTGGTCTTGAACCTGTGGGCTCAGTCAATCCTCTTACATAGGCCTCCCAAAGAGCTGGGATTATAGGCGTGAGCCACCATGCCCGGCCACCTTGTTAAATATTTTACAAGGTCTGGCATGTTTTCTTACACCCACAACCTCCAGTTGCTATATACAACTAAAGACAAAATGAATTCTGAGGGTGTCTCATTTGGTCATTCAGTGAACTTGGGGATCTCTGGGAGCTCTATTTTGAATGTGGCATTGTCTAAAAAACACTTTAGGCAAATTGCATTTACCAAACTTTAACTGAGCAAAAGACAGTTCAAGAATCAAGCACCCTCCAGAACCAGAGAGAATGCAGAGCAACTGCAGGACTGCCGCAATAGGAGTTTCATGGAGGGGGTCAAAGTTCTGGTTAATTTTTTCAGGTGGTGGGGATATCTTTGTGTTTGTCTCATGAATGGAGGCAATTTTCTCAGAATTATTTTTAGAAGCATCTGAGGTGCCATTGGAAGTAAGACTGCTATTCAAATAGTCTGATCATTTAACCATGATTGTCCAGTTGCTCATGCAAATAAATTTATTTTAGTCTTTAAAAAAAAACCCAAAAGTAATTAGCCATTGTTTCTTATGGTCTTCCAAGATCAGCTGGGTCCACTTCTCCTGGATATCTACAAGAAGGTATCCCATAAGTGTTCTGCATAAATTCAGCTGGTATTTAACAGTAGGAGGTGGTAACAAAGGAGTTATCAAACCTGAATTTCAAAAATAGAAATGTAGCTTCAATTTTTAAGGTATGGTATTAAAACAAGACCACCAATGTCACAGTTGTCAATACCTTGAACCAGACCTTATGGCTTTGAGATAGAGGCAGAAAGGCAAAGTTCAATGCAGAGGTCTTTACCTGACCTTGACCAGATGCTCTCATCCTGAGGCAGAGTTTTACTGTAACCCAAGTCTTTTGCCTGCAGGTAAAGATGGAAAATCTTTCTTCTAGAAAGAGACTGCTTGAAACAACAGTTCAAGTGAATTATTGACCTTCAACCAAAAAGGGGATAGGTGCAGATTTTCAGTAGAACTCAACAGTTCACTTTCATCCATTTCTCTTGGAATCAGAAGAATCCAAGGTGTTCAGAGCTGACCAGTTACCAAATCTGGGAGGAATGTTGAATTGGTGAAGCTGGGTCACACTGAATTTTATTCATGGCACCAGAAATGTCAACTAAAAAACAAACACTGAAAAACAACATGTAATTTTTTTTTTGAGTCGGAGTCTCACTCTGTCACCCAGGCTGGAGTGCAGAGGCACGCTTACAACCACCTCAGCCTTGACCTGCTGGGCTCAGGTGATCCTTCGGTCTGAGCCTTCCAAGCTGCTGGAACTACAGATGCATGCCACCACACCCGGCTAGTTTTTGTGATTTATTATAGAGACGAGGTCTCACCAAGTTGACCAGGCTGATCTCAAACCTCCAGGCTCAGGTAATCCTCTTGCTCCGACCTCCCAATGTGCTGGGATTACAGGTTGAGCCACCGCGCCCAGCCAACAAAATGTAATTTAGAGTTTACTAGTGCAAAACTGAGGGCAGTTGCCCGAATGACTCAGACGCATGTAACCTTGGACATGCACTCCATTTGTCTTTGTTACAAGTTTTGAAAGACAGAAACAAAGGACAACATTCTTGTCAGGAATTCTCATTGGCTTACAGAAATAGCATTCATTAGTGATTGGCTGTACATTAAGTATAAAGCCATGCGATATAATATCTGTTGTGTATCTTATAGGCAATCTTTCAACTCTCACTCCCCTCTTTGCCTCCCTCACTTTGGAAATCCCCAGTGTCCATTATGTCCATTTTTATGTCCATGTGTTCCTATTTTTTAGCTCCCTATTATAAGAAGGAAGACATGGCATAGGATTTTCTGCTTCGGAGTTAGTTCTGTTAGTATAATGACCTCCAGCTTCATCTTTGTTTTTATGGCTTCATTGTATCTACGTTTTCTTTATCTTGTCAACTTTTGAGGGGCACTTAAGTTGGTTCCATGTCTTTACTGTTCTGAATAGTGCTGCAATAAACCTAAGAGTGCAAGTGTCTTTCTTACATAATTTTTTCTCTTTGTGCAGATACTCAGAAGTGAGATTACTAGGTTGAATGGCAATTCTATTTTTAGTTCTTTCAGATGTCTCCATACTCTTTTCTATAGAAACTGAACTAATATATGAAAGGAGATCTCAAAAACCTAGAAATACCTTTGGATGGTGGGCTTTTTGTAGTATACTCAGAATTTGTTTCTCTGGATCAAACGGTCAACCAAAGTTTTTCTCAGGAAGTTTTGAGAAGTTTGCATCATGACTTGCAGAAGAAATGTACTGAATTTTGTCAAACAGGTGACTTGCTCTTCCAACATGACAACACACCAGCCCACACGACACTGAGTGTTTAGCGGTTTTTGACCAAAAACAGCATGACCCCCCCTGCCCCACCCTCCTTATTCACTGGATCTCATCCTGAACAATTTGTTTTTCCTTTCCTTGGTTGAAAAAAGTTCACAAAGGGAAAGTTTTGCCAATGTGGAAGAGGAGAAACAAAAAATGGTAGAAACACCTTTAAAAGGCGTCCAAATTGATGAACTGAAAAACTGTTTTAAGCAGTGGAAAAAGCATCTCAATAGGTTTATTGTCTCAAATGGGGCGTACTTTGAAGATGACTGAGGCTTAAACATGTAAGAATAAATACACAATTTTTTATAAATAAATTCCATTCTATGGGAGTGTCCCCACATACATTTCCACCAACAGTGTAAAAGCATTCTTTCTTTTTTGCATGATAAAGATATTATTTTTTGACATTTTAATAGCATTCTCACTGATGTAAGTTATCTTAGTGTTTTTTAAATTTATATTTTTCTAATGATTTTCTTTTTTTTATAAACATACTTTTTATTTTAAAATTGTGGAGTACAGTTAAGGGTTACGTATAGAAATATGTATCGTTCAGGCACCCTTGTTTTTTTTTTTGAGTTGGAGTCTCACTCTATCGCCCAGACTGGAGTGCAGTGGCCGCTCCCGGCCACCGCAACCTTGATCTGCTGGGCTCCGGCGATCCTTCCGCCTCAGCCTTCCGAGTAGCTGGAATTACAGGCATGCGCTACCACGCCCGGCTGATTTTTTGATTTATTGTAGAGATGAGGTCTCGCTGCCCAGGCGGGTCTCGAACCCGCGGGCTCAGGCAATCCACTCACCTCAGCCTCCCAAAGGCGCGGGATTACAGGCTGAGCCACCGAGCCCGGCGCACCCTTGTTAATAAGGGGTGTCTCCCCATCCCCAGACAGATGTTGACTACCGTTAATCCCACCTCCCTTCCCCTCATTACCCCCCCATAGTTTCCCGACACTGTCATTCCTTTTCTTATAGTATTATGATAGATGTTCAAGGTCCACTATATGAATGAGAGCATGTGATACTCAGATCTTTGTTTCTGTGAGAGATCACTCAGTATTATAGACTCTAGTTCCATCCAGGTTGCTGCAATATTCATGACTTTGTTCTTTTTTATGGCCGCATAGTATTCCATCAAGGAGATGCAAATTAAAACTACACTGATACTACCTAAATCCATTCAGAATGGCAATTATCAATAACTCAAAAAATAACAGATGCTGGAGAGGATGTGGTGAAAAAGGAACGCTGCTACACTGTTGGTGGGAGTGTCAACTAGTACAACCTCTGTGGAAAACACTGTAGCGATTCCTGAACACTCTAAATATCAACCTCCCATATGATCCCGCAATCCCCTTATTGGGAATATACCCTGGAGAACTCAAATTACTGTATAAAAAAGATACTTACACACATACGTTTATCTCAGCATTGTTCACTATAGCAATAACCTGGAACCAACCATGTTGTCCATCAAAAGGGGACTGGATTTCTAATTATTTTCAATGTTGAGTGTTATAAATTTGTTTAAAGGTCACTTGCATTTTCTCTTTTGAGAAACGACTGTTAATGTCCTTTGTTAATGTTAATGTTTTTTATTGTTGGTGGTATTGGTGTTGTTGAGTTATTTTAGTTTCTTGTAGATTCTGGATATTAGTCCTTTGTCAGTGGTATAATTTAACAATATGTTTCTCATTCTGTAGGTTGTCTGTTTATCCTGTTGATTATTTATTTTGCTCCCCAGAAACTTGTTTATTTAATTAAGTCCAATGTTTCTATTTGGATTTTTGTTGCAATTGCTTTTGTTGTCTCTGTCATAAAACTTTTTGCCTAGTCTGATGTCCTGAAGAATCTTTCCTATGTTTTCTTCTAGGATTTTAAGTTTTAGGACTTACATTTAGGCATTTAATCATATTAACTAATTTTGCATATAGTGAAAGGTAGGGAGCAAATTTAATTTTTCTGATTATGACTAGTCAGTTTTTTCACCCCCATTTATTCAATAGGGTGTCCTTTCTGTATGGTTTATTTTTATCAACTTTTGTCCAAGATCAGTTGCTTGTAAATATGTGGCTTTATTTCTGGATCCTCTCTTCTATTCCATTGATCTATGTGTCTATTTTTGTGTTAGTAGCTTGTGTTTTACTATAGCTTGGAAAGATAATTTGAAGTAAGACAATGTGATCACTCCAGATGACTTTTTCCTAAGGATGGCTTTGGTTATTCAGGCGTTTCTGTTTTTGTTTGTTTGTTTGTTTTTGTTGTTGTTTGTTTAATGTGAACTTCAGGGGTTTTTTGGTAATTAAATAGAAAATGTGTTGAATCTGTAGATTGCTTTGGGCAATATGGTTATTTTCATGATATTTCATTTTTCTATCTTTGAGCATGGGACCATATGTTCATTTGTTTGTGTCAGCTATGATTTCTTTCATCATTGTTTTGTCATTTTCTCTGTAGAGATCCTTCACATTCTTGGTTAAATGTCTTCCTAGGTATTTTGTTAGTTTTGACTATTATAAATGAACTTGAGCTCTTGATTTGACTCTCATCTTGAACATTATTGGTATAAAGAAATGCTACTGATTTATGTATGTTAATTTTGTATCTCGAGACTTTACTAAAGTTGTTTGTCTAGTCCAGAAGTATCTTGGCAGGCTCTTTAGGGCTTCCTAGGTAAACAACTATGTCATCAGTGAACAGAGGTAATTCGAATTCCTCCTTTTAAACTTGAGTGCCTTTTATTTCCCCCTCCTCTTGCCTGATTTCTCTGGCTGGGATTCCAGTGCTATGTAGAATAGGAGTGGTGAGAGTGGACTTCCCAATAGTCCCCTGGGCATGGTTTCATGCAATGCAAACTACTACTTACAATATTTCATTTCTGTTTTATTCTATTTGATATGTCAGCATGCATTACATTTCCAAACATTATAGTAAATGGAGGGACTTTCATCAAGTCAGTCTTGAGTCATAAATGTTTTTCAAGTCTTAAGGACTTGGAAGAGGTCAGTGATGCCATAACTGAGTACTTGGTACTAGAAAATTGTCTGTACTGCCAGATCCACTGTGGTCACATTCTCCTCCCAGGATTCTGACATTAGACAAAAGCAGTGGTGAAATATTCTTCACTCAACATTCTGTTATCTTACAATTTAGGGATTTTTTAGTAGCATTTTTTATGAGCATGATTTTTGCTTCATTAGCAGAAAGAAAAATGGACCATGAGTAAATTGTGAGTCCAATGTAAACGTGAACACGAATGAACAGAGAAATGAATGAGTGGACTTCCAATCTGCTCCTATGGCCTTCATCCTCTTAATCTTCAAATTATCCACTTTTCCACTGCTATTATCTTCTCTTCACTTCCATTCCACATTTTCACGTAGGCTTTTATCCATTTCAGACCAAGCACCATCACCCTTAACTCTTGGATTTATACTGCCCTCCCACCTCCTCCTGAAACTGCTATTCTTCCATTCCCCATCTCTTCCTGTATCCTTTGATTCCATCCTATTGTCACTTCTATCCTCCAAATGTTTCTGAAAACTTCTGTCTCACACTCATTGCGTTTCATTGCTTCCATGTCTTTCTTCTTCTTGACCTAGATTTACTCCCATTTCGGTGAACTCAACTCAGTTTTCATTGCCTCTATGAGCCCTCCTTCACAATCTGTGATATCAGACAGGATGGCATTAGCTTCTTGTGACCATCATCCACAATTCTACATTGCTTTAATTTATCCAGCCCCACTTTCCTCCCCCAACTTACTTCATCACTTACAATGTTTCTGTGCCCGTTATCCCCTCCTATGAAGAGCCAGATGTTTTAACCACTCTCCCTGTCTATCTTGCATGAAACTATGCCCCAAATATTCAATAAGAGGCTATAATATCTTAGAGTTTTTTAAAAAAAGTTCTCTTAATCCTGTTTTGAGACACCAGATAGAGCGTAGTCAGTTTTTCTTCTTGAGCAGTTGACTAAATTCACAAACTTTTTCCCTCTTTAGACTCTCATACACTTGTCTAGTAGGCACTTGCCCCACTTCCTGGTATCGAAATCTAGGGACAGCACCTATTCTTGGAGCCAGGAAAATCATACAAGTACATGAATTCACATGGTATATAGGAGCCCTAGATAACCTCTCTTCCCTTTCCCTACGTATACCACCCCCTATAGCATCAGTTCGCTGTCACCCTATCGTCAGTTACAACCCCCTCTGTGGCTCTGTTTTGCATCCTTCTCTTGTTTGCAGCTGTCAGTAATAAAGAGTTCAGCAATTTAAAAAACCTAAAAGTCAGTGTGTTTCTCCAAGAAAAGAACATATATATCTTAAATATATATGCTTAAATATGTATCCCCCCAGGTTCTATAACCCCTTGTGCCCATTGACTGTCCTGGGCCTTAATACCCACACCTGCCCTTTAATCACTTTTTCTCTTTGTATTTCATTCCCATAAGATTCTGTTTCCATGAGTGCTGTACCGCCTCCCTCCAGACCTATCATGTGCTGTACTCAATTCCCCTGTGCCCTTCAACACTACAGAGCATATTAGACACACCACACCCTTTGGCCCTGTGTGCATTTGACTCTCTGCACCTTCCTTCTGTACTCTCTATCCCCATCAGGCTCTCTGCATCCCATTTAACCTTGGAACCCCTCTCCTTGTGCCTTCTCTCTTACCCCACTCTGTCACACCCACTTGCAGTCATTCATTCACACACTTCGACTTTTTAATAACACTCCCAGTCTCAAGTAACAGAGATCACAGGACTATTGAAATGCTACATTTGTACTATCGTCCTTATGTGCTATCATGGGTGTAGACAGAGACCTGAGATTTGCAGTTTGCCACATATGACCAAATGATTGAGATTCACACACTGAGTGACTATGAGAGTGATTATGTAAAAGTAAGTGGAACTGTGACATCGGCTTAGTGTGTGCATAGTGAATTGTGCATGAAGGTGAGTGAGTGTCTGTAACTTGAATTTGCTTGAGTGTTTGTGAATGTGTGACTGGCAGTCATGCCTCCTTTAACAACAAAGATATGTTCTGAGAAATGCATCCTGAGGCAGTTTATCCTCATGTGAATATCACAGAGTGCACTTACACAAACTTAGATGGATGAGCCTATTATATATCTAGGCTATATGGTACAGCCTATTGTTCTTAGGCTACAAACCTATATTGGGTGCTACTATATTGGAAGATGCTGGTAAGTATTTGTGCTTCTAAATATATCTGAACATAGAAAAAGTACAGCAAAATATGATGTAATAGATGAATAATGGTATATTTACATAAGACACTTATAATGCATGAAGTTTGCAGGGCTGGAAGCTGCTCTTCCTGGGTCACTGAGTGAGTAGTGAGTGAATGTGAAGGCCTAGGACATTATCACACACTACTGTAAGCTTTGTTAACACTCAGGCTACACTAAATTTACTTTAAAATTTCTTTCTTCAAGAATAAACTAACCTTATCTTACTGCATTTAAAAAATTTATAATCTTTAATTTCTGTAACTATTTTTACATTCAGCATAAAAAGCCATAATATACAGCTGTACAAAAATGTTTTGTTATTACAGTCTTATTCTGTACTTTTTTTATATTTTAATATTTTAAACTTTTTTTCTTTGGTTAAAAAGGACTTGTTTATTTTGAGGAAAAAAGTCCCAAATGGCAGGCTGTTCACAAAAATAACCTACAATATCAACATTAGAAAACAAATCTTAATATTATTAACACTAATTATTTTTCTAGAGGATGCAATTGACCTGCCAACTCTCATTCACACAAATTCATGTTACATTTGTGTTGAACCGCCTGACACAGCACACTTATGTGGGGTATACACTCATCCTTCTAACTCAGTCTGTGCTCAGGTACTACTCAACTAAATAAAATAGAGTGACTTTGCAGTTAGTGAAGCAAGTACTGAGCTCCTGTATGAATGAAAAGAACTGTACTCCCTGCATAACGAGAGATTATTTTGGAGACAGTTGATAAAATGCATATATCCTCTTTATGGTTAAGTCATAAAGAGGTGTCAAAACTAAAAGCCAAAATTACAGCATGAGACAACAAAACTACTAAGACCATCAAAGGAAGTGACAAAGGGACTAGGCACAGGGCAATACGAATTAATGAACAAGGACACTCTTAGGACTGAAGTCACCTTTGCCCTTCTGTGAGGCATTTCCTGAGACACACTGGCATTGAGATGGCACTACAAAACAAAGCAAAACAAAACAAAACAAACAAACAAATAAAAAAGGTCACTACAGCCCAAGTAGTAGTAGGAGGAGGAGGAGGAAGAGGAGGAGAGGGACCATGTGCTGGGTTACTGTACATCCTGTCATAATAATCCCGTTGAAAGTTTGTGGTCCAAGTCAAAAAGGAGCCAAGCATCTCTGATACAGATTGTTACCCACCTGCTTTTCCTCAGGCTCACTTTTGGCTCTGCAGCCAGATTAATATCTAAAACCTGATCAGTAATCATTCTGCCATCCTCTCCTGCTACGGTAGCCTGGACATTTCTCTCATTGATATATTGAATGAAGGCAAAGCCCTTATGACCATAGCAACCCACAGTTTTACCATTATTTCAAAAAGATTGCCTCCACATCAGACTTGACCACAAGAGCATTAAAATTCCTGATGATTATGATAGACTCCAAATTCATTCAAGTTGCTGTGAAGTCCATATGACTGTGTAATATTCCATTGTGTAGACGCGCCACGTTTTTTTTTTTTTCATCCAGTACAGTTTGTGGGCAGCAGGATTTCCATGTTTTTGCTATTATGAACATGCATGCACAGGTATCTTTTTTGTAGAATGTTTTGAGTTCCTCTGGGTATATTTTCAGAAGGGGGATTGCTGGGTCATATGGGAGGTCAATTTCTAGTTCTTTTAGAAATCACCACACTGTTTTTCATAGAGGTTGAACTAGCTAGAAACAAAGAATTGAGTACCACATGTACTCACTCATAAGTGGACCCTGAATACCTATCATAACACTACAAAAAAGAGATTGGCAGTAGTGAGACACTGCCAGGAGAGGCGAGGAGGCACAAAACATTAATAAACCTGCCTGATCCTAATCCAGGCAAAGTCAAGTCCAATGGGAGGCTCAAAACTTCACCTGTATCTAGATCAGTGATATACCCAATCTTGACTTGTGTCATACATCTTTAAAATAAAATATACTTTTAAAAGAAAGAAAAGATTCCTAATGAATACATGGGAGCTTATGGAGTGAGGATCTATCTTGTTGATAACATTGCTAACCATTGTGTTTGATGATCAAGTTCCTCACAAAGCCAAAAATGTAGCCAAAGATAAAAAAAAATCTCACAGGATGGGAGAAGAAGGGATTTTTGAGTCTCCTACTCCCGGGTTGTATGTGGAGAAACTGACTGCTGCTCGATGTTGGCAACTCAGGCCCAGTTGTCTCTTCACAGAATGCATACTTTTAAAATGTTTTTTGGTTAAAAACTAAAACACAAACAGGTACATAGCCTAGACCCATGAAGATTCGGGATCATCAATATCACTGTCTTCCATCTCCACATCTTGTCCCACTGGAAGGTCTTCAGGGATAAAAACATGCATGGAGCTGCCTTCTGCTGTCATACCAATGTCTTCTTCTGAAAATCCTCATGAGGGACATGCTAGTCATTGTTTTACAGTCAACTATTTTTTTATAAGCAGGAGCACACTAAAAAATAATGATAAAATGTTTAGTAAATTAAGTAGATATACTAGCAACATAGTCCTTTATTATTAATATCAAGTATGATGCACTGTACACAACCATGTATCCTATATTTTTATATTACACAGCATAGTAGTTTTGTTAATACCAGGATCACCATATGAGTAATGCATTGCATGACAATGTTAAATTGCCTGTAATATCATTAGGTCATTGGAATTTTTCAGGTCTATTATAATTTTATGAAACCACTATCATATGTGTGGTCCTTTGTTGACCCATATGTCATTATCCAGTGCATGGCTATATACATTTAACTAAATTTGAGTATATGAGTGTGCATACTGTGTGCTTACATATATATGTGAGTGAGTGAACATTTTGTGTGTGTGTGTGTGTGTGTGTGTGTGTGTAAGCAACATCTCTAAGCAAACCATTTTATTTGAGAATGTATATAATGACATATATAGAAACAGAATGGCAATTCGGGGCAGACGCACAGATAGGGGTAGCTTTGATATAGTGGCCAAACAAAAAAAGTGGGAGTTTTATTAGAAAAAAAAAATGTTATGTTTTATCATGAAACAAAGATCATTGAACTTGGGCTTTGTGGTGCTGGTGAGCTCTGACTGGTGAATGACAGCAGGAGGCAAACGTAGTCTTAGAGTTGGAGTACTGCCAGCTGTTTCAGCAGCTGAACTTGTTGCTTGGAACAAGTGCTAAGCACCCTGAGTGTTTTGTCTGCTGACAACTTAACTCTGATTTTATTAGGTATGAAATGAATATTTTTCCATTTGTTTGTGTCTCCTTGGATTTCTTTGAGCAGTATTTTGTAGTTCTCATTGTAAAGGTCTTTTACTTCTTTGGTTAGGAAGATGCTGAAGTATTTCATTTTTTGTGTGGCTATTGTGAATGGGATTGTGTTTTTTATTTGGTTCTCTGTTTGCTTGTTGTTGGTGTATAAGAGTGCAACTGTCTTTTGCACATTTATTTTGTACCTGAAATTTTGCCAAAGTCCTTTATCAGTGCAAGCAGATTTTTGACAGATCACTTGGATTTTTGAGATATAGGATCATATTGTCAGGAAAGAGGGATAACCTAAAATGACTTGGGGAGAATTCCATCTTTCTCAATTGCTTAGAATACTTTCAATAGGTTTCGTATCAGTTCCTCCTTGTACGTTTTGTAGAATTATGCTGGAAAGTCAAGGACTTTTTTTTGTAGGTAGTTATCTTATGACAGTGTCAATTTCCTGGGTGGTGTTTGTCTACTTAGTATTTCAATGTCTTCTTTTCAACCTTGGGAGATTGTGTGATATCAGAAAGTTTTCCATTTCATTTAGGTTAGCAAGTTTGTTTCCATACAGGTGTGCTCGGTAATCTCTGATAATCTTTTGTATTTCTTCAGGGTCAGTTGTGATTTGATCTTTTGTATTTCTAATTGTGTATATCTGGGTTTTTCCTCTCTTTTTCTTGGTCATTCTGGCTAAGGGTCCATCGATCTTGTGAATTCTTTCAAAGAACAAGCTTTTTGTTTTGTTGATGTTTTCTATGATATTTTTGTTTTCTATGTCCCGTATTTGAGCTCTTACTTTGGTGGCCTGAATTCTTCTGCTAAAGTTAGGGCTTTGGTGAACTAGTCATTCAAGCTCCCTTAGGTGATTTGTTAGACTGTTAACTTGTGATCTTTCCATTTTCTTGATTTGTGTTCGTAGAGATATACATCTCCCTCTTAGAACTGATTTCATGGCATCCCAGAGGTTTTGGTAAGATGTTTCTTCATTTTAACTTATTTCCAGGAATGTTTTAATTTCTGGTTTGATTTCTGTGTTGACCCAGTAGTCATTTAGCATCATGCTGTTTAGTGTCCATGTTTTTGTGGGTTTGGGAGAAATTTTGTTGGTGTTGATATTTATTTTTATTCCACTGTGGTCTGAGAAAATGCATGGCAATATTTCAACCTTATGGATTTTGTTTATCCTTGATTTGTGGCCAAAGATGTGTTCAATCTTGGAGTACGTTCCATGTAGTGGTGAGTAGAATGTATATTCTGTGGTTGTAGGGTGGAATATTTTGTAGGTAGCTATTAAGTCCATTTGGCCAAGTGTCAACTTGAGGTTCCGGATCTCCTTGTTAATATTTTGCCTTGATGATCTATCTAGGGCTGTTAGTGGGGTATTCAAGTCCCCAGCTATAATAGTGTTAGAGTCAGTATTCCTTTTGTAGTTTATTTAGTAATTGTTTTATAAATGCTGGTTTCCTGTGTTGGTTGCATATATGTTTAGGATGGATATTTCTTGATGATGAATTGAACATTTTATCATTATGTAGGGTCCTGTCATATCTTTTTAAAGTTTTGATAGCTTAAAGGTTGTTTTGTTTTGTATTAATACTGTGACTCCTGACTTCTTTTGTGATCTTTTTTACTTGACAATTAATTTTCCATCCTCAAACTTTGAGTCTGTTTGCATCCCTTGTGGTGAAATGAATTTCCTGGATGCAGCAAATAATTGGGTCATGGTTCTTTTCCAGTTTGCCATTCTGTGTTTTTTCAGTGGTGTATTTAGTCGATTCATCTTCAGGCTGATAATTGAAATGTGAGTGTTTATCCCCATCACGAGGTTCTTTTTTTTTTTTTTCGAGTTGGAGTCTCACTCTGTCACCCAGACTGGAGTGCAGTTGCCACTCCTGGCCACCGCAGCCTCGACCTGCTGGGCTCCGGCAATCCCTCTGCCTCAGCCTTCCAAGTAGCCGGAATTACAGGCATGTGCTACCACACCCGGCTGATTTTTTTATTTATTGTAGAGATGAGGTCTTGCTGCCCAGGCAGGTCTCGAACCCACGGGCTCAGGCAATCCACTCACCTCAGCCTCCCAAAGGCGCGGTATTACAGGCTAAGCCACTGAGCCCGGCTACAAGGTTCTTATGAAGTTTTGTGTGCTTGTTTCCTTTTAGCTTGGGGTTGATGTATGTTTGTGTTCTCAAGTTTGCTGTTGTGATGTATTCTCTGTTGGTTTTGTGCTCTGCTGTTCTCTTGGGAAGTTTGTGGTCACTCTTTTTTTTTTCTGTGCTTATATGTTTTAAAGCATCATCTGTAGAACTGGTCTGGAAGCTACATAACCTCTTAGGGATTGGATGTCTGGGAAGGATGTCAATTCTCCATCACTGATGAAGCTGAGGTTGACTAGGTAGGAAATTCTTGGTTGAAATTGTTTATCTTGAGGACTTTGAATATTGGACTCCAGTCCCTTCTTGCTTTTAGTGTTTCTGCTGATAGGTCTGTTGATAGAATGAAATAAGATGGACAAGAATTAAAAGAAAAAAGAAAAAGGAAAAAAAACAGAACAATGAAAGCAGAAACCAAAGTGAAAAACAATGGAACTCACACACCCCAAAACAAACTGAAATAACAACAAATCAAAACAAAACAAAAAACAACAACCATAACAACAACAAAAAAACAGGAAAGGCAAACACACACACACACATGCCCAGGACAAAATGAAAGGAGAAGAAAAAGTGAAAGAATGGGAAAAAAACGAAGAAAAAAATGGAAATTCATATTGAGCCCTCACACATATATTCACACACACATTAAACTAAAAAAAAAAAAGAGAGAGAAGAACAAAAGAGAAAAAACAGACCAACAACAACAATAAAAAAAACAACCTAAAGGATGAACACTCAATCATTAACTTACACACACAAACAGAAATCAAAAGAAGGAGAAAAAGAAAAAAGGGGGGAATGCAGATCAAACCCTCACATACACATTAATGCACAAAGAAAATATATTTCAAAAAGTATAAAAACTAGTAAAAGAGACAAAAAAATTTAAAAAATTAGTAAGGAAAAAAAAAAGAAAATCCTACCCTCTTGTGGTAGGTTACAAAATGGTTTCTCTCAGCTGCTCCTCTGCTATCTCCTGCAGAGCTTGGCCTCATTCACTTTCTCCCCAGTGTCTGGACCAGGGAAGGAGGAGCGGGCAGTGGGGAATGGGTGGGGCTCTCAATGCAATGCCCGTTAAGTTGTTTCTTTTGCTGGGGAGTGTTTTGGCTATTCGTGGTTGTTTATGTATCCACATGAATTTCTGTATTGTCATTTCCAGGTCTGAGAAGAATGATGTTGGTAATTTAATGGGTATTGCGTTGAATCTGTAGATTGCCTTTGGTAGGATGGACATCCTAACAATGTTGATTCTTCCTATTTATGAGCAGGGGGGAATGCAGATCAAACCCTCACATACACATTAATGCACAAAGAAAATATATTTCAAAAATTATAAAAATTAGCAAAAGAGACAAAAAAAATTTTTAAAAATAGTAAGGAAAAAAAAAAAGAAAACTCTACCCTCTTGTGGTAGGTTACAAAATGGTTTCTCTCAGCTGCTCCTCTGCTATCTCCTGCAGAGCTTGGCCTCATTCACTTTCTCCCCAGTGTCTGGACCAGGGAAGGAGGAGCGGGCAGTGGGGAATGGGTGGGGCTGCAGTCTTCCCTTCCCACTCTCAAATGGTCAGGGGATCCCCTCCAGTGGGGAGGTACAGGATTGTCTCTTCCCCAGGCACTGCTGGGGGATGCTTCAGCTAGACCTATCCTGGAGCAGAATTTTTTGTATTTGGAATTTTTTTCCTACTATTGCGGCAGATGTCTCTCTTAGTTGTGCTGCATCCATGTGGGTCTGACGTTCAGAAGATTGCTGGAGAGGAAGGGGTTGGGTGAGCCCCAGACTCACCACTGATCTCCTTGGAGGTCTTCCTTATCCTTTTCTGGCCACATCCTTTGTCCCTCAACTGAATCAGGATAGGGGGTGGGGCACCTGAGAATCAACACTTGTCCTGTCCCTCCAGATTTTGTGCTTTCAGGATATTCCTCTGGGTCATGATCAACCCCTGAGTAGTTGATCCACTGGTCACAGAGATCAGATCTCTTGCTCCGTGGTGAGCAAGCCAGAGCACTTTCCTGCACCATTTTCAAGATGGTGGCAGGGTGCCACTTTCATCTTCTCTGGTGAGGCTCTACCTCTGGGCTTCTTCTGCAGCCCTTGCTGGCAGTGTCTGGTCTGATGATGCAATGGTGAAGCAGAGCCTGGAGCTGGTAGTCTCTCCCTGCAGCTTCTTCCCAGGAAGACTTTTTTCATTAAAAAAAACCAAAAACTAGTGCTTAGCTTCTGCAACCGGAGAAGAGCTAGGGACCAAGCAGAGCAGCTACAGCTCCAACTGCTTCACCAGGAGAGCCCTGGTCACTTGCTCAAAAACCCCTACTTAGTCAGTCTCTCCCAGCAGCTTCTTCTCAGGAAAGGTTTTGTTAATTTAAAGAAAAAGAAAAAAATTGGCGCTCAGCTTCTGCAGGAATTACTAGGGCCCAAGCTGAGCAGCTACAGAACCCATCACATCACCAGGAAAGCTCTGGCCACTTGCTTCTGAGCCCTCACTCTGTCAGCCATTCATGTGCTGACTCACTCATTGACACACACACAAAATTTTCCACAATCACTCACTCATACTGAGACTGGCATAGTCTGACTGGCTCAGCCACCATCTTCCTCTCCCCACCAGAATGATTATTTTCTTCCATCTTGTAGGCTGTCTGTTTGCTATGTTGATTATTTATTTTGCTATATGGAAGTTTTTTAGTTTAATTAAGTCCCCTTTGTTTTTGGTTTTGCTGCATTTGCTTTTGCAGTATTTTCCATAAATTCATTGACTACTGAGAAGTTCAGAATAATTTTTTTGCTGTTATTTCCTTCTAGTATTTCTATAGTTTCAGGACTTACTTTTAGTTTCTAATTCATGTTAACTAATTTTCTTATATGGTGTGAAATTAGGGTCCCATTTATTTTCTGCATATGGCTAGTCAGTTTAACAAACCCCACTGATTGAATCAGGTATCCTTTACCCATGGCTCATTTTTGTCAACTTTTGTCAAAGATTAGTCACTTGTAAGTATGTGGCTTTATTTCTGTTTTCTCTAGTGTATTTCACTGTTGTATGTGTCAAAAAATACACATAGATGGCATTATAGATACCAGTAGTATACTGTTTAATTACTATAGTTTGGTCATATAATTTGAAGTCAGACAATGTGTTGCCACTATATTTGCTCTTTTTGCTTAGGATTGCATTAGCTATTTAAGCTTTTGTTTATTTCACATAAACTTTGGAATTTTTTTTTCTGATTCTATGGCAAATGATTTTGGTTATTAGACTGGCATTGTGCTAAATCAGTAGATTGCTTGAGGCCATATGATCATTTTAATAATATTGATTCCTTCAGTTTGTAAGCATGGGATGTTTTCTTATTATTTGTGTCATCTATGAATTCTTTCATCATTTGAATTTTTCCTTGTAGAACTCTTTTATCTCCTTAGTGAAATATATTGTGAAATTTTTATAATTTGTGCCCATTAGAAATAGGATGGAGTTCTTGATTTGGCTCTCAGTTTAAGTTTCATCAGTATATATGAAGGGTGCAGGAAGCAACCAGAGGGGCGGCTCCCCAGAATGGCACCGAGCATGGTGAGGACACACCAGACAACAAAGGCTCTAGGTCCCGGCTTCTGTGAGCACAATTCACCCACGTCTGAATTTCAAACCTTCCCACAGCGCGAATTTCAAACCGGCAAGCCTCCAATCCTTAGTCAGCTTTGTTATGCATCCAATAGAACTATAACACGATGTCGGCCCCACCCTACTCCCATGCAGCTCCTCCAATAGGAACATAGCACGGCCCCTTCCTGCCCCTGTCAGGCTGATAAATACAGCCCTTTCCCCGCAACTCTCTCTCTCTCTTTCTTTTTTTCCCATTACAGATCCTCTCTGTAACAGCCCCCTTTAATAAATCTCTTGGTCCTGACCGGGTGTGGAGTCATTACTGGCACTGAAATTCTTTTAATATAGAATTATATTGATTTATACATATTGATTTTGTATCTTAAGACTTTACTGAAATTGTCTATCAACTCTGGGAGTCTTAGAGATGTATTTAGAGTATTCTAGGTATGTATATAATCATGTCATCAGCACAAAGAGAACATTTGACTTACTGTTTTCTAACTTAGATGCCTTTCATTTCCTTCTTTTTCCTGATTGCTCTGTCTAGAACACCACTTCTATGTTGAATAAAACTGGTGAGAGTGGACTTCCCATTGTTCCCTTTGGCATGGTTTTATACCATGCCATCTATTATTTACAGTTTTTCATTTCTATTTTGTTCTGTTTTATATATCAGAAAAAGCATGCATCACATTTAAAAATATTATGATAAACAAAGGACTTTCATTAAGTCAATCTTGGGACATAAAGTTCTTCAAAACACAGATATTGAGAAAGGTTCAGGTCTGGTACCACTTGCCAACATTGAGTACCTGGTACTAGTAAACAGGCTCTCCTGCCAGAACCAACGTGGTCATGTCCTTTACATGAAATTCAAATATAAGAGAAAAATAGTGATGAAATGTCCACTCCATAGTCTGCCAATTAACTTATAGTATATGGAATTTAAATATTTTAGAGTTTTGGTTCATGTGTTCAATGTAGAAACAATCCATGAGTAATTTTTTAGTAAAATGTAAATGAAGGCATTAATGAATAGAGGAGTGAATGAGTGACCTCCAATCTGCTCTGTGACTATAATCCTCTTAATCTCCATACTATCCCTCTCTCCACTTCTATTGTCTTCCCTGACCTCTGTCCCACATTTATACTTAGGTATTTATGCACCCTACACCAAACACCATCACCATTCAACTCCTGGATTTGAGCCTGCTCCCTACCACTATTTCCTGATCCTTCAAACTTCCATATCCTACCTTTTCCTAACTCTTTGATTTCATTCTATTGCCATCCCTATCCTCCAAACTTTTCTGGGTACCTCAGTCCAACACTCTTTGTATTTCATTGCTTCCGTGTCTGTATTTCTACTTGATCTGTATTTATTTTTATTTCAGTGAATTCAACCCAATTGGCCCCTAAAAGCCCTCCTTCAAAAGATTAGGTATAAAACATATGGTGGTATCAACATCTTGTGACCCTCTTCCATACTTCAATGTCTATCCTTCTCCTATAGATTATTTAATCTAGTCAGCTCCACTATCCTCCCAAATTTACTTCATCACTTGCAATGGTTATGTGTCCATTATTCTTGCTAAAAGGATCCAGCTCTTTTCATCATCCTTTGTCTTCACTCTGTACCACTAACTACCTTCAGAATACTCATACTCCAACAATAGACTGTAATAAGTTTGAGATTTTTTAAAAAATGCTTTTTTGATTTAGTTTTGAGGATGCAGATAAAGAGTAGTAAGTTTTCCTTTTTGAGCAGCTAATTAAATGTACACACAAACTGCTTTTCTAATTGGGCTCTCATATACTGTGCAACTAGGCAGGGAAGACAACAGAAGTGGAGAGAGGGATAGTATGGAGATTAAGAGGATTACAGTCACAGAGCAGATTGAGGTCACTCATTTACTCCTCTATTCATTAATGCCTATTCATCAAATTGCCCCAAACCCTGTGCCCAAAAAACTAGACAACCTCTGTTCTTGGAGCCCAAGAGATCATCAATTGAACCAATTTACATGGTACCTAGGAACCCTAGATAACTCCCCCCTCTTTCCCTAAGTTAACTACTTTTCCATAGCTTCAGCTATATAACTTTGTTCCAATGTCTCCAGTTGAAATCCCCTGTGTGGCCCTATTTGACATCTTCGTGTTTGCTGTTGTAAGTAATGAAAAGTTCAGCAACTTTTATAGATCTAAGTGTCAGTAAACTGTCAGAAGTAACTGATCTTGTGTTAACACTGTTTCCTCTACTTTTTGGTTGGCCTAAAAAGCCTTTAAAAAAGAATGGATAGTAAACCTTGTCAAATAGTCATCTTTTGATGCAAAAGCCAAAGGAATGATTTTGACAATTAAATTTTATACTCAAAATGAATTACATAAGCAATGAGTACCCTGTATTTTTCTAAATAATAAGTGTTAATAATCCTGGAAACCAGTCACTGTTATTGAATTGAGAAGGTGACACTGGTTTATGTAATGGTTAAAAGAATAACAGATTCTGCTAGTTAACTGACTGATGCTTCTGTTTTTGGGTGAATGTTATAAGCATCTCTCTTCTAGGGATAGTGACTGTTTTGACTTTCTATCACTGCTGGGATCAATATTGTTCGAGAAACATTTCTAGGAATATTTTCTTTTTCTAATTAAGTTGCATTTAATTGTACAAATCAGTCTAATAACTTCTAATGTAAATTGCTGAAATCATGTTCTTGGTTTTGCTCTTACCTCATTCCACCCTTTTAGAATCTTTATCTGGGAAAATGAGAAAGATGGCAAGAGGACAGCCTGGTCTATGAAACCCTCTGCAAAGGAGAACACAGAGGGTCTCTGGCTCTCTCCCCGGGGGCTGCAGATCCCACTGTCAGCAGCCTGCTCTTCACAGAGAGCTCGGCTGCTGCCACCGCTGGGGCATTGCAGTGTCTGGAAAGCCACTGCAGCCACAGACACAGCAGCCACTGGCACCGCTGTGGCCTCCATGGCAGCCATAGTGCATCACACCACCCGTGCCTGAGGTGATCCACGACTTCAGTCTTGAAGCCCCTGCAGGCAAGATCTGCTGGGATGGCTGCCACCTATGCTGCCACCTTGACCTCCTGCCAGCGGTGGGTATCCTCCGGTGTGCCCTGAGGCAAGCTCCCATCTCGGCCTCTGCCTGACTCCTGTCTGGCTCCACCCCCTCTGGGGCAAGCAGCTCAGATAGCACCACCTGCTGGCGATTCAAGGTAACAACACCAAAACGGGAAAAAGCTTGAAAAACAGACACAGGCCAGATTTGAGTGAACTGACGGTAATCTGAACTGTCCTTCACAGCAGGCCAGGGGCAACTGATCCTAACTGTGAACTAATTTACCAGCTAGAGAAGACAACTAGAAATCAGAGCTGAAATGACATTGGACTTAAATGAAAAGTCTCAGAGTGTGTTCAATTGATTCTGTTAGTTTAATGACTTGATTCTATTCCTACTGTTTTGCTCCTTTTTCCCCCCTTTTCCTCTTCCTTTTCTTCTCTTTTCTCCTCTCTGTAAACCACATCTTTGTATAGAGGAACAGCACACCAATAAGATGGTTGGTTAGCTTGTATGTTAGCATCATTGTATGTGTGTGTTTTTTTTTTTTGTATGGGAGTTGGTTAGTCCGTAGCCCTGGTGTATTGTTTTTATCTGTTTCAGTTTAGGTCTCTCTCCACATTTGTTGGTACACTCGTCTGTTTCCCCCCTTACTCCTCTCTCTCTCCACCCCCCTCATCCCCTCACTGTTTGCTCCATTCTCTTCCCTCTGCTAACCACATTTTATTTCAGGGAGTAAACCTACAGCCCCACTGTATGGACAGATTCCAAGGCAGTGGGAAGTGGGTTTCAGATTATCCATACACCTGTCGGCGAATACCAGGACCTGCAGATAGATTTTAAATCATAGCTCCTGCCTTAAGTAAATCTCAAAACTGCAAAAAGGACCACCCCCAACCTACAGTGCAACTCCAGAATTGAACAAAGTAAGAGGGCGTACACAAAGAATAGGAGATTGAACAAACATAAGTGAAAGCAATCCCTCTACCCCCGAATAACAGAATTAAAGAAGATGGTGACGTAGAGGGAAGGAAGAAGGAGGGACGGGGAAAAAAATGCACAAATGAAGAAAATCCAAAAGAAGAATATAGGTCTCACACAGACCTCTGGAAGATCAGACACTAAGAAAACAGATTCCAGAAAACAAACAATGAAGAGCCCCCAGAATGACTGCTCATGTGCAACAAACCCAGACATCAAGACATTAATAGAGAGAATTTAAAAAATTGAGGAGAGACAAGAGGAAAAGAGGAAGGAGCTGATGTCAGAAATAACAGCAGTAAAGAATACTGTGATGGAAATAAATAACAAACTAATAAGCATGGAAAGCAGAATTAGCCAAGCAGAAGAAAGAATCTCAGAGCACAAAGACCAAAACACAGAATTAACCCAAACTGTCAAAAGCATAGAAAAGAAGTTCAAAAAGACAGAACAAAACCTTCAAGAGATGAATGATCACTTCAAGAGACCGAACCTAAGAGTAATTGGCCTTTCTGAGGCAGAGAGAGAAACAGAGGCCACACTGGAACAAACATTTCATGAAATCATTCAAGAAAACTTCCCTCATCTCATCAAGGATGAAAAAATTCAAACACAAGAGATTCAGAGAACCCCTGCAAGACAACAAATGAGAAGTCCAACTCCCAGACATATAATAATTTGCCTAAACAAAGTAGGTATAAAAGAAATAATCCTAAAGGCTATAAGTGAAAAAGGTCAGACTACGTACCAGGGAAGACCAATTAGAATAGCAGCAGATTTATCTACAGAAACCCTCCAGGCTAGGAGAGCCTGGAGCCCTATCTTCAAAGTTCTAAAAGTAAACAATTTCAACTGAGAATAACCTACCCAGCCAAACTAAGCTTCATCAGAGAGGGAAAATTGAAATCTTTCCCAGATATCCAATCCCTAAGAACCTATGCTGCCACAAGACCACCTCTGCAAGAAACCTTAAGAAAGTATTGAACACAGAAGAAAAGGAAAAAAGAACAACAACGTTATTCACAAGAGTACAGGCAAAAGATTAAAAACACACATGATCCAACTCTAAAACCAAAAGAAAGATAACGCACAAACAGGAAGAACAACAACTCTGTAAGAATATTATGATAGGGATCAACTCTCACATTTCAATAAGTAGTTTGAATGTGAATGGACTAAATGCACCACTGAAAAGACATAGAATGGCAAAATGGATAAAATATGATCAGGCAACAATCTATTGCCTTCAAGAGACTCACCTCGCTAGAAAGAACACTCGCAGACTCAAAGTAAGAGGATAGGAAACAAACTTTCAGGCGAATGGAACACAAAAGAAAGAAGGAGTTGTGATCTTAATCTCAGATAAAATACCCTTTAGGCTATCAAAAATTAAAAAAGATACAGAAGGCCACTACATAAAGATAAAAGGTTCGATCCATCAACAAGAAATAGCCATCCTAAACATATATGCACTGAAGATAGGAGGAGCAGCTTTCATAAAGCAGCTCCTAGGTAAACTAAAAAAAGATATTGACTCCAATACCATCATAGCTGGGGAGTTTAATACCCCACTCACAACCCTAGACAGATCATGAGGACAAAAAATCAGTAATGAGATCTGAAGCCTCAATGTGACTCTTGATCAAATGGACTTAATGGATACCTACAGAACACTCCATTCAAAGACCAGAGGATACACATTCTACTCATCACCACATGGAACGTACTCTAAGATCGACCACATACATGCCAATAAATCAAGCATAAGCAAATTTAAAAGGACTGAAATTTTACAATGCACTGTCCTTTATTCCACTCTGCAATGGACCACAGTGGAATAAAAATAAACATTAACACCAACAAGGTCCCCCAAAACCCACAAAGACATGGACTCTAAACAGCATGATGCTGAACAACTCCTGGGTCAATGATGAAATCAAAACAGAGATTAAAAGATACCTGGAAACAAATGAAAATGAAGAAACATCTTACCAAAATCTCTGGGATGCCTTAAAAGCTGTAGTAAGAGGGGAATTTATATCCCTACAAACGCACATGAAGAAAATGGAAGGATCACAAACTAACAGCCTAAGAAGTCACCTAAAGAAGCTGGAAAAGCAAGACCACAAAAACCCTAATTTCAGCAGAAGAATCCAGATCACCAAAATAAAAGCTCAAATCCAGGACATAGAAGACAAAAAGATAATACAAAAAAATCAATGAAACAAAAGGCTGATTCTTCGAAAGGATAAACAAGATCAATGGTCTCCTAGCTAGACTGACCAAGAAAAAGAGAGGAAAAAGCCCAAATTAACATAATCAGAAACACAAAAGATGAAGTCACATTTGATCCTGAAGAAATACAAAAGATCTTTAGAGACTACTATGTACACTTGTATGGAAACAAACTTGAAAACCTCTCAGAAATAGAGGACTTTCTGTCATCATACAATCTGCCTAGGTTGAAACAAGAAGAAATTGAGACCCTAAATAGACCAATAACAATCAAGGAAATTGACTACGTAATAAGAAAACTATTGACCAAAAAAAGCCCTGGACCAGATGGCTTTCCAGCAGAGTTCTACAAGACATTTAAGGAGGAGATTGTACCAATCTTACTGAAGGTATTCCAGGCAATTGAGAAAGATGGAACTCATCCCAAATCATTTTATGAAGCTAACATCACATTGATACCCAAGCCAGGTAAAGGCCCAACAAAGAAAGAGAACTATAGGCCAATGTCTTTGATAAACATAGATGCTAAAATTCTCAACAAGATCCTAGCAAACTGGATTCAACAACACATCCCAAAAATCATCCATCATGTCCAAGTAGGCTTCATCCCTGGGATGCAAAGCTGGTTCAACATTCGTAAAACCATAAATGTAATTAAATACATCAACAGATGTCAAAACAAAAATCACATGATTATATCATTAGATGCAGAAAAAGTTTTTGATAAAATCCAGCACCACTTCTTGATAAAAACCTCAAACATGTAGGCATACGGGGAACGTACCTCAAAATAGTAAAAGCCATCTACAAGAAACCCACAGCCAGCATACTCCTAAATGGACAAAAACTGGAACCATTTCCCCTGAAAACTAGAACAAGACAAGGATGACCACTCTCACTCTTCCTGTTCAATATAGTATTGGAAGTCCTGGCTAGAGCAATCAGAGAAGAGAAGGCAATCAGGGGTATTCAAATAGGAAAAGAGGAAGTCAAGCTATCTCTCTTTGCAGATGACATGATTGTGTACCTTGAAAACCCAAGATAATCTGTCAAAAACCTCCTTACACTGAAAAAGGACTTTGGCAAAGTCTCAGGATATAAAATAAATGTAAAAAAGACAATTGATTTTCTTTACATCAATAATAAACAAGCAGAAACCCAAATAAAAAGCACAATTCCATTCATAAGAGCGATAAAAAAAAAAAAAAAAAGAAAATACCTTGGCATCTTGCTATCCAGAAATGTGAAAGACCTTTACAATGAAAACTACAAAACACTGCTCAAAGAAATCAAAGATGACACAAACAAGTGGAAAAATATCCCATGCTCATGGATTGGAAGAATCAACATTGTGAAGATGTCCATCTTACCTAAGGCAATCTACAAATTCAATGCAATACCCATCAAATTACCAGCAACATTCTCCTCAGACCTGGAAAAAACAACACAGGAATTCATATGGAAACACAAAAGTCCAAGAATAGCCAGAACAATCCACAGCAAAAAAAAAACAAAGCAGGTGGTATCACATTACCTAACTTCAAACTTTACTATAAAGCTATAATAATCAAAACAGCTTGATATTGGTACAGGAACAGGCATATAGACCAATGGAATAGAATTGAGATTCCAGAAGCAAAACCTCAATTTCTCAACCAACTCATCTTCGACAAAGCCTCCACCACCTACCACTGGGGAGAGGAGAAACTATTCATTCAGTAAATGGTGCTGGGAAAACTGGCCAACCACATGCAGAAGATTGAAACAGGACCCCTATCTATCCCCATGCATAAAAATTAACTCTAAATGGATCAGAGACCTAAATGTAAAACCTCAAATCATAAGAATCTTAGAAAATGAAGGATATACCCTCATGGAAATTGGAAATGGCATCCAATTCCTGAACAAAACCTGAAACCCACAGGCCATAAGAGATAAGATAGACAAGTGGGACCTCATTAAACTGATCAGCTTCTGCGAAGCCAAAGAAACCATCAAGAGAGCAGGGAGACAGCCTACAGACTGGGAAAAAGCATTTGCCAACTCCAGGTCTGACAAAGGCCTAACATCTTGGATCTACAAGGAACTCAAATGTGCTGAAAATAAAAAACAAACAACCCCATTATAAAGTGGGCAAAAGATATGAACAGACACTTCTCAATAGGAAGACATCCGAGCAGCCAACAGACATATGAAGAAATGTTCAACCTCACTAATCATCAAGGAGATGCAAATCAAAACCACATTGAGGTACCACCTAACTCCAGTCAGAATGGCAATTGTCAATAACTCAAAAAATAACAGTTGCTGGAGAGGTTGTGGCGAAAAGGGAACACTTCTACACTGTTGGTGGGAGTGCAAACTAGTGCAACCTCTGTGGAAAACAGTATGGCGATTCCTAAAATCTCTAAATATTGACCTCCCATATGACCCCGCAATCCTCCTACTGGGAATATACCCTGAAGAACTCAAATCTCTCTATAGAAAAGATACCTGCACACTTATGTTTATTGCAGCATTTTTCCCAATAGCAAGAACCTGGAAGCAACCATACTGTCCATCCAAAGAGGACTGGATTAAAAAAATGTGGTACATATACA